>RXPK01001380.1:0-136364 GCA_004143645.1 Protaetia brevitarsis | reverse complement strand
ACGGCCCCGAGACGAAAGATGAACACAAAGCGCAAATTGACAAAGCATTGGAATCGAAAAATGAGCTGAAATTGGAAGTTATTTTCTATAAGAAAAACGGTGAGTATTTTAATATATAAATTCCAGCGATATCTGTATAGCTGCTTGAGGTGGAAATGATACTCTAAATCTAATTTGAATATTCTAAAATATTATCACGTCTGGAAAAAAGTACTGCACTAATAAAACAGCTAAAACAGCTTATTATAATGATCCCTCTGAACATATTTTCGATGTACTCATATTGTTTCGTTGATTTAGTTTCAATTTGACCTTCTAAGTGTCTGTATTTTCTTGTAATTTTTTCTTTTGGGTTTAAGTTCGAGTAAATTCAGAAAACAATAATTAGATTTTCATTTGCGTTTCATTCTCCTTTTTCCCTTTTGTTTTTCTGCTACGATCGTTTCGTTATATATCAATAAGTTTTTCAAGCCGTTAATATTTTAGTACATCTATAAAACAATTGAATTATCTATGGTTACTTAATTGCATTTGTTTCAGTATTTACATTACCTAATTATATTTTTTTTTAAACCGTAACTTTGCCCTTCAATCAGGAATAGTGTCAAACATATTTACAATTTAATGCGTTTTAGTTGATCACGAATAAACAAAACAAAAAATTGAAAAAAACACCCCCCAACCATACCACTGCCTAATTCAACTTTATGCCGCAGGCGAAAAATGAATGCATAAAGTTAAAATCCGATTTAACTAGTCCATTCTTCTCGTAAAAGTGCCTTAATAATGTCAAAACAGTTTCTTCGTATCATTAAAGTCAAGCAACTTATTAGCCATTTTGGAAAAGTCGAAAAAAACCATTTTTGGATATAATTCAAAAACAAAAGAATACATGTATATATGTATCTATATAAATGAAAGGGGGATGTTACACTGCGACCTACAACATCTGTTGTGTCCCCTATTCTTGCTGCTTTACAGCTGGCCTTCCAATCCTATTCCTTTCAGAAAGTGTAGGATATCAGAGGGCCCCAGTCTAGGTAAGTCTTCCTCTTCGATTTCACATGCTTACAGGTGCACCGCCCTCGAGTTGCACAGTGTTACGCAGCTCGAGAGGAGATGGATAGATGTTTCATCTTGTTCACCACAAAATCTACATTCAGATTCCTTTTCCAATCCAAGCTTACTCAGGTGTCCTTTTAGTTTACAATGGCCTGAAAGTATTCCTGTTAATATGCGAACATTGCTCTTACTCAGGTTGATGCATTCTGTAAACCTCTTCTGGTTATAAGTTCCCAAAAGAATTTTACTTTGCCTCATTCCTTGGACATTTTCCCAGTAACTGGATTTTCTTTGCTCCATTTCTATTTTCAGTTTCTTCAGTATTGTACTGCTACATAACCCGCAAAAGGGTTCAGGCCCTACAAAAGATATTCCAGCCCCGGTTTTGCGAGATTATACGTTATTTCGTGTCCTTCCACGCCTGTGTGACTCGGAACCCACAGGAGGGTTACTTTATTCCTTTTGCCTAGCTCATTTAATTTTCCTGGGCATTCCCAGACCATCTTGGAACTGATTTCATATGAGCTCAGCGCCTTGATGGCTATTGACTATCAGACATGATGATAATCTCCTCCTTTCAATAATTTCTATCAATATTGAACTGAAAACATCTTTCAATAGCGTGTATTTCCGCCTGAAATATACTTGGATATTTTTCCAAGCTTTCGAAATATGTAGTTCTAGGCCCATATATTCCTATTCCAGTTCCCTCTGCCGTTTTGGAGCCATCAGTATACCATTTGGTGGCATTTCTATTCAAGTTCAAGATGGTGTTATTATTCCACTCGCTCCTGTTACTGAGCTTTATGATGAATTCCTTCAGAAAGCTGATTTTTTTTAACATATCATCCCGGAGCATGTCCCAGGTTTGATCACCGTCAGGAGATTGAGGCCTATGCCTAATCATTCCTTCCTTCTACTACAATATGGAGAGGAGTAAGATCCAATACTACTTCAATAGCTGCTGTTGGGCAGGTTCTCATAGCCCCTGTTATGCATACACATGCTAATCTTTGCACTTTCGAGAGAATAATTCTCGCGTTGGCCAGATTAGTTCTTTTGCTCCAAGCTGCTTATGCATAAGTGATGATCGGTCTCACTATCGCTGTATGCACCCAAAGCAGTATTTTTGGGTTGCATCCCCAATTTTTCTACA
Organism: Protaetia brevitarsis; assembly: GCA_004143645.1. Taxonomy (NCBI): domain Eukaryota; kingdom Metazoa; phylum Arthropoda; class Insecta; order Coleoptera; family Scarabaeidae; genus Protaetia; species Protaetia brevitarsis. Next base: position 134,146 of record RXPK01001380.1, on the reverse strand, counting down.
CACCATCAGAGCTCTTTTGGCCTTGTTGGTTACTTTAAGTTCATGTTTGTTCCATAGAAGTTTATTGTCTAGGGTATGGCCTAGATATTTAGTTCATTTATTAAAAATCCGGCCATCTCCTTCCTATTATTTAGTTTCTATTTAAACGAAAAAATACACTGTTAGATATCATTTTATACGTTATATTCTGATAACAACCGGAAATAAGTAACTGCTTCCGTTTGAAAAAAAAATACTCCTAAAAATGAATTTATTTACATTTTTGTTTCATTTGTGCTATATCTGGATGCTCTTCCGCGGGCTAATACATATTATATTGACGCACATAAACTCTAATATGAGGCGAACCCCTATAAAGCTACATCCACCAGGGTTAAATTTATAACGGTTTATTACGGGCTGTATTTATTTAATTGCGACTGGACCACTTCCATAAAATAAATTTCCAACTTCACGGACAGTTCCGGGGTAGATATTATTTCCTACGTAAAGACTACAAATCCTCTAATGACGTTATAGCGCTAATCCTTCCCGAGTGTCCTTGGAACTGCTCCCACATTTTCTCGTAATTAAAGGGAAAGTGGGCGGTGATATTTGCCGTTAAAGAAAATAGATTATTACCGCGTTCAATTGAACTACTTTGTTTCAAATCTTACTTGGATCATTACGCCGAGTAAAATAAAACGGTTCTGAATAGCGTATTTTCTAATGGGTAATCAAGGCATTGCAGATGTGCTAGTGCCGTTTTTAACTATTCTAATAGTAATTTAGAAAGTTGTAGATTGTATTTTCTGCAATTAACTTTTCATTTTGTAAGAGCATTTCTCCGTAATGCCGCAACATTTTTCAGGTAACGACTATTTTTACTGTTCGTTCTATGAAACTTCCCAAGCGCTTCGATTACTTTCCGTAACTCAATATGGAAGATCTCTTCCAACCTCCCTACAAGAACGACTCTTTTGCAACATCTCTGCGTGGGTGTCCGCTGCAAGGCAACATTGTCATAAAGAACTTTGGTCGGTTATACTGGAAAAGTGGGATTAACGGAGCGATACATAAACGAAGTAAAACGAATAACCAGTATTTTATTGCATTTACGCGTCAATTAACTTGATATATAGATAGACAGCTTTATTGTGTCTATGTCTAAGTATTAAAACTATAAATCTGAAAATGCATATAAAAAAGTAAAAATACTAATTTGTATTTGAGTAAGTAAATTTCATATAACCGTAAATTGTATTACATATTTTGTAATTGTTTTTAAATAAATAAATAAATCTTTTATTAATCCTGATATCAAAAGACATAGGCACGTCATATACAAACGAAAATATAAACTATTACAGTAACACAAACATATGCAATGTATATGAAAAGAATTTTCTGCTCATGTATTTATGCAGATACATTACACATAAGGTCAAACAGAGTAATTCGGTGCACTTTTTTACGTTCCGAAATACTGTGTGATACTAGATAAATACTATTTGATTTATCGAATTCTAACGCGAGGGTTACTTACGACATACCGTTGGTTCTCTGAATACATAGTTATAGTCCAACAATATAGAACACTTGGGAGATATTTTTTTCAGTTCTACCAATCTTCCCTTTTGCCCTAAATGTTGGGATAAAGAAGAACACCTATTAGTTTGCCATTTAAAATGCGATATTTTTATCACGGGCAAGTAGGCAATTCTTTTTATATTAAAGCAATAAATCCAGGAGCTTAAAAGTACAAAAATATTTAATCCTCATTAACTAACTGGCACACACAAAACATATTTCTATGAAGTACAATTGCTTGAAACTTAAGATGTTGACCAAAGAACAACAATAAAATATAAAAACATAACTCATTGAATTCTTTGGGTTTATAAAGGAATTTTTAATAGACATACGCTTAAAAGTTTTCTTCATGAATAGAACACTCGTATTCCTATTTCTTTGCTAATTGGGCTTCAGTGTCGCGTTCCTACAGTTCCTGATCAATTACTTCTGTAGACGGATAAAGCTCGAACTGCTTGTTACCTTCGGTGCAGACATTCGAAAGAACTGTTTCGACGTCCTCATTTTTTTTCCGTACGTGGCCGCCTAAAATCAGACTAATCTTCGCGTTTAACAGAGCTTTGATGGGTACTTTATGGTTTAAATGGGAACATGTTCCTAATTGCACGGAATTTGCATTTACCTCAAAAGTAATATTTTCTAGGCCAATCCAATTTTTTGCGATATTTAATATACTATCAAAGACAAACGTCTTGACTCAAGTTTGACATAAATAGAGATAGAATCATTGGTGTTTCTTCAGTATTTCAATATTTCTCTCTTTAATTTTGCCTCAAGACTTTTGTTTTCAATGGTAAATGTGCTGAGAGGAACTCTGTAACAATACTAGTAGACAAGTAACAATGCAGTGGCATGCAAATTAAAAACGCAGCGCTACTTACCATAGGAGCATAGCAAACCGCACCCACGAATATTTCTTAGATTCTGATTCGCTAAACGAAGGTGCACGAGTGTCACGACTTGGTCAGCAGATGTCGCTGACTCCAGCAATGGCACTGCATATTCGAAAGTCGGATATGTTCAGACTAAGTAAAGATACGAATCTTGTACGCATTTGCCTCTGTTCGCTTTACCCAACCCGGGAAACACACACATCCACAATGTAAGATATATAAGGTTAACCCAACCTTAGATTCTGATTCGCTAAACGAAGGTGCACGAGTGTCACGACTTGGTCAGCAGATGTCGCTGACTCCAGCAATGGCACTGCATATTCGAAAGTCGGATATGTTCAGACTAAGTAAAGATACGAATCTTGTACGCATTTGCCTCTGTTCGCTTTACCCAACCCGGGAAACACACACATCCACAATGTAAGATATATAAGGTTAACCCAACCTTATATATCTTACATTGTGGATGTGCTATCTATATGAAATGAATCATGCGTTTCACTGGTTTCAGCACCACCTGACAGTCGCTGAAAGTTTTTATTAATTTGTGCTTGTAGTTCTTATCTAAAATCTCTCCCGCACACATCTGCATGGCATAGATTTCAGCCTGAAAGATCGTTGTGTGTTATAGACGGTTGTAATATCTTCTGACATCATGTCAAAGGGCATTCTTAGCATGCTGTTGGAATTAACTGACCCAAGCTGCTTGTTGGTCGCACAGACATGAGTTATTGTATAAGTATGTGGCGACTGATTCGCTATCTGTCATAAGCGAAATGCGGTTTATCTGGCCTCCCTTTTCACAACAACGCGCAAGAGTGGTGGGCCCAGAAGAATTTCTAGTGCTAGGGTAAGAAGATATTTGTGTAGATGTAAGTTTCGCTGTGGCTCTGCTTGTGGCGCCTTTTGGAACCAAACTTTAAAAGCCAGTGGATTAGCTTTGGTAATAACCTCCAAGATCTCCTACATATCCTTCAGCATATCCATAAGGATAGCCTGATCTTTTGAGTGATCTTTTCCAAATTCGGATTTCAGGATAGTGTCTTATCAAATAAAACGCCTAGGTTACATTACTTGTAAATGCAAGCTTTACCCTTGAGTAGCGGGTGGTGCCAAATTTCCTCTCTTTTCTCCTGGTGAGCGGCAGTACCGTATTTTTGTTTGGGTTAATGCTCAGGTTTTCACTGCTGCGCCAACTACACGGACGACACCTATTTAGAATAAATACCCCTATAAAATTAACTCGATTTATTTGACTGAAGTTAGTAACATATTTGAAAGCGACACTATTTTTTTTTATTTATGACTTACTTCATCTGTACACAGCTAAGAAATAAATACATTCGCTTGATAGATAGATAGAATTATTTCTTTTATCAGGTTATGCCAGAGCTAAATTACATGCCAGAAAACTTGCAACAGCTCTAAGGAGATCACTCACAAAGCTGAAATCTTAACAAAACAACTGGTTGCATATTAAATGTCGCTGATAATCATCTGTCAGAGCTTCATACACAAAGAGGAAGTAGAAATTCTCCCCTGACCTGCTCGCTTTCCGGATTTTAACCTGATCGACCATGGGTGGGATATGATGGGTCACTACATAAGGCGTTTACCTCAAGCAGAAAACCAGAAACTTCGTCGTCGTCTATAGCAAGCCTGGGATGAGATCCCACAAGATGCCAGTGATCATCTCATTCAGGGCATGCCTCGCAGAGTTCAACAGTGCATAAATAGTGGTGGGGGTGAGATATTTTATTGATAAATCTTTGCTAATTATTGCTATTTTTTTCCAATTGTTATGATTTACTACTGTAAACTGGTAGTTATGATTTACTGCTCGAAACTTGCCAAAATTTCAGCTCCTTCAAAGTGTTGCAATTTGTATGGCACGTTTTATTTTATTTTAATGTTTTGGTCCATGTTTTTCTATCATGATATGGGCCCATTCAACAGATAAACATATTACAGCCCATTAGTAGAACATTTCCCCGGACGCTACATATAGAACATGTTCTCTTTACTGCCATTAATTCTTGCCTAATGATGTTCGCATAAGTCGAAACCGGTAGCGCACTATTAAAGCATTTGTGAGATAATAGACCTTTTATTTCAACTCTACTTGGCACAATGTATTCGCATAGTATTAGTAATTGAGTGGCTTGGGTTTAAAAAAAATGTCATATCTTTGTTTTTATTAGAAACGACTGCAACTTTAGTACAAAGCCTTATTAATTTTTAAAATTCTTAAAAAAAAAAGAAATTTAATAAAACTCCAGAAAGGTTTTGTCTTGTGAAATTCATTTGGGGATCTACATTACAAAAAAAATAGTTATTTGTCATTTTTTAGTTCAATTCTGTCAAGAAACAACGGAAAGCAGGCAACCATGTACAGTACTTTTAAAAAACGAATCACGGATATCTTAAAGTAAGAAGGTAAATAGGAAAAGATTATTTATCGGCATTTGAAGATCAGAGATTGAAGATAAGGAAGAAGCTAGCAAAAAATAAGAAAATTAGCTGGAAGAGAATAACAGCAGGCATTCAGATAATACACACCCAACACAAAAAGCAATTTTCATCGTTTGTTTCATCACTTTCCTAAAAAGCAGTGCTTTCCGAACACAATGTGCTCGGTTAAAATAATATTTTGTTATGCTACTTTATAACATAACCATACATAAAGTATGCGATTAAAATTATTTAATCCTTACAATTAAAAACGAGAACTAAGATGTCATACACTTCGGCTAAGTAAGTATTGAATTTATGTTTGGGACAGTAGAATTTTTAAAATTTTAAATGATGTGTCTCCCTTCAATTGTAGTTAATAGTGGACGAAAGTTTTAATCAACTTTTTGTCAACAATAAGTTTCATTCACATCTTTGTTCTCTCGGAACGTGAATTATTTATTATCAATACATAAAAAATCTATAATAGATTAAAATATACCAGGAAATTTGTTTTATTTAAAATTTCTTTGATCAAAACCTTCAATTATTAAGATTTAATACATTACCAAGAATTATGTCTATTTTCGGGTTTCTCGAGATAATAAACAAAATTAAAATACTTTTTGTAAATTTTAATACCACTGGAAGATTATCACAGTTTCTAAAGCATCGTTCTCCGAAAGTTAATTATAGATTGGCTGAACTAAATTGCGAAAGAATATTTTCCGCAGTCCTTTAAAAGAATTCTTTTTTTTATTGTCGGGTACCTCGTTTACTTCTAACTTATTCCTATGGGTTCACTGTAGAATTGAATATAAGACACACAAAATAAGCAAGTTTGTATTAAAGTAAAATACTCTTAGCAAACTCGAGGGAAAACTGTAAGCCAGCCAGGCAACTGGGACGAATACTGTAGCACAAAAAGTTAAAAACACTCAAATGTACTACACAACGAAGGAAATATGTAGTAAAATAATCCGTAGCGCAATTCATCATGAGCCATCCAGAATGAAACTGAATGGTATATTACGATGTAGGTATGAGGTAAGTTAAAAAAAATAATTTGCTTTTTATTAAATTATGGATGGAATGCATTTTTGTTATGTTCCTTAAAAGTTTTTTTAAATCGTAATAATAATATGAAAATGTAATTCCATATGTATGTGATTAAATTCATTCAATAAATAAATGCTTGAAAATAAAAGTTATTGATACTCAGCGAACTAACCTGCAACAATTTTATAAAAATAGGTGGCATTTGTTTGTTGTGCATTAGATGATAGTAGAAACAAAGCAAAATTACCCCAATTTTTAGGCCACATTCAATAATTTGAAAATTTGATTTGTAAGGGTTGTAGGTGTGTCTATCAAATAAAAGCAGAACAAATCCTTCCTTTGCGGTTTTGGAAAAATTGATGAACATTTCAACCAAACAATAAACGTTTCGAATGCATTCCAACCTAAATAAGAGATTTTCGCCCATACCACAAAATGGCAGACCTAATTCAAACGGTTGCCCTTTCTTTTTGAATAAGTAATCATTATATACGGGAAACGAATGAGATCCAATGGCAACTGGCAGAAAATACAACACGGCGTTTTTTTTTTGTTGCGAGAATTTTGGGATGTCTTTTTGACGTATGGTTATGCTTGTATCATTGCAGTTGTATATCCTTTCGGCTGCTAGTTTATAGTTATCAATACAGCAAATCTACCAGCAAGGAGTAGAATTTTGCAACAATTAAGTACTCGATTAAATCCTATACAGCGAGCTCCGGATATTGGCTCAAGCTTTCCCCAACTTGAATCTCTAATCCAACCTTTTCTCTACTGTTTGACATTGATGTTTGCCAAGATTATAAGCTATTCGATTTTGCTTTGTTTTTTTTTTTTTTGATTAAAATAAATTGTTTCCCCATCTTTCACGTGGCTAACAAACTGAAAAATCCCTTTCCAACCTTTCCATTAATTTGAAATTCTGAATTTCGTTTTTCTTTTCCATAACATATCGTGCTAATATTGATTTCAATATACTATGCTGAGGTGAAGCTGCATCTAACTTCATTTAGTCATTTGTTATGGATGAAACTGCCAATTCCATACAAACGATAAATCAGTTCTGTTTATTTATGGTTTTGCCTATAATTTCTAACAATAATAATTTGAAATAACAAAAATATATTTTATTTACTTTCGTTTATACATCGGTCATTATGTATACATTGTCAATGCGTAAATAATGTCATTACTGCGAGCTGTGCGTAAACGTTTGAAAGTGTATGTGAAATACATTTTAAATGAAATTGATTTTTTCGCACCCTTACGTCAGCATCAAATTATGGATATACTTCATTTACTACAACAGACGAGTTACGTCATTACTTGCACTTTCGGGCCATTCAATGCCATATTATTAAAATAACCAACTAACATACAACTTTTTCATATTCAATTAAAGATACTATGTTGGTGCTTACTGTTTTTTAAATTGCATGCTTCTTCTTTTCTTGCATGCCTGTCACATGTATTCCCAAAATTCATTATTGTTGTCAACTGTCAAAGGGTTATATTCTACGTTTTTAGTAATGTGTGGGAATTTGCGTTTATACTTGGTACTAACAAAAAGTCGCTCGTATCTCAAAACCTATTAAAGATAGGTATAGGGAATGCTCATATAAAGTGATAGGGGATGATATTTACTTCCTAATTCCGAATTAAAATACAGGGTGTTCTATTTTTTTAAAAAATGAGTTTTCTGCATTTGAAAATATGTCACTTTGTTCCTCAGTTTTGAACACCCTGTATGTTAAAATGTAAAGTGTGCTTACCCGCTTCTTAGAATAATATCTACATTCATAACATAGCAAATTTGGAGTCTCTACTTGCAGTATTAACCGAGATATTAATTTCTCAATGATGCAATGATTGTGACTAAAAAAAAGAAAAACCTAAATAACTCAAAAACGGCAACATGTAGCTATAGGAATAGCTAATGAAAACTGACTTATTTATAGTTGTAGAATCCAAAAATGAATAAAAAATTATATCATTTCTATTTAAAATAACAAAGTTGACATCCATTTCCGGTCAAGCGGAAGTGATATTTTGGTTAAGGTATTTTGCATTTATAGTTCCAATCGATACTGGTGCCAAAATCTCAAATATAAGTAAATAATAGAACATCATAAACTTTTAATGAACCAGTTACGTGGAATACCCTGTATATAGATATTGTTTGCAGAAGTGGTTCTTTCAAATACATTTTCCAGAGTAACATGTCACATTAAGCACTTTGAACGGTGCTCTTAAGGAAATAGTAAATTTCAAACCAAGGGAGGAAAGTGCTTTATTCAAGGCCGCGGGCAAATATTACAAACCGAGCCGAAGACGAGGTTTATAATTGCCCAGGGCCTGCAATAGCACTTTCCTCACGTAGTTTGAATACTATTTTTTCCCGGCCAGTCCAATTTTAACTAAATGTCTAAAAATAATAAAGACATACTTGTGAGCGACATAATAGATAGTAGGCATAACCTGTCAAATATTTTTTGAGAACTGTCAAGTCAGCGTCGTTTTAAAATAATAATGTTTAATAATAGTTTAATTGAAATTTAAATACCTAATAATTTAGCAATTATAAATGGGCTCAGACTGGGTCGAATGTACTAAGGTCATCTATCGATAATGTCACATATCATAACATATACAGTTTCATCATGTCAATGTCACTTACTTTCTGCCCTAGGGAGGAAAAGTAGAACTTTCCTCCCTCAAATGAGGAGTGGACACCTCCCTGCTGGAAAAAGAAGACATTTTCTATGGTTGAAACACATCGTTGTCGAAGACATTACGTTTTCTTAAAGAAAATGAAGTTTGGTTTGAAACGATGGATGAAATATGGCAGATCGGAGGGATGCATACAATTGTACAATTGTATAAAGCAGATTGAATTAAATTAGCCTGGAAATTTTACGTAGTATTTGGTGTACACATACTGGAAACGAAATTCAGAAGTAGTGAAGCAGAGAGATTGGTTTGGATAGAGAAGCAACTTGCATACTAATAGTTACTGCGAATTCTTTAAGTAATAATGATTCCGATTAAATTTATTGTATTAATTTATGCTTTTTTTTATTTTTTCCACTCCTATGATGATTAACATACTTTAAATCCCGATTTTGAAAAAGAATGATCATAAATAGTAACGGTAAATGTTATTTTGAAGAGTTTGTTTATTCATCTGCTAAAACTGTTTGACATTTAAATAACCTAAGGGTTTGTTTACGTTTTGACAAATAGAAAATTTTCAACACGGTCGTGACGTCATAGCAAACTGACTCATGTAGTACCTCGTCTGTTGTCGTAAATGAACTATAGCCTGCATTCGCTGTCAATAATGCACTATAACAAAAAAAAATGACAGCTACATGACTTAAAATATAGAGGACAGGACAAAATGCAACCCATTCTTTTCCACTCAGTCTGCTCCAAACGTAGTATTTGTTTTTGGGACTGCGAATAGTTGTTTTTGTTAATAATAACTTTACTAACCAGCAAATGTTAAAATTTTGTCTTTTAAAAATGTCGCCTTATAATTTTGGAATACGATGGAAAGGAACCTCTTCACCACGCACATTGAGAAATCTTTTACGCAACACGAAAGATAGACTTCAGCCTAATGAAAGATTGGGCGTTTACAAAATCAGTTGTAGCGGGTGTGATATAAATAAATAAATAAATATTGGATAAACAAAGCGTGCGATCGCAACTAGGTTTAAGGAACACACAGCAAGCTATCGCTATGGGAAACTTGAATCGTCCAGGATTGCGAAACTTATAGACAATACCGGACAGTAAATTAATCTAGAAAACCTTGAATTAGGCATAAATATACAATCACCGACAGAGTTAGACGCAAACGGAGCCATATATATGAAGAAATATTCAAACAACTTATGGTATCGTGAAGTAGTATAGTGAAGCCAAAATGAGAAATACATATGTCTTCATATCCGTTTAGAGCGCTGCAATCGTCGGAAGAGTCTATTATGCTAGCTGTAGGGGTGTATAAGTTTTGAGTTCAGAGATAGGAACAACGGATCTGTCAAAATTCAAAATAGCACCAATCTTTGAATTTGCGCGAATTTGTGGAATTTTCTCTTGTGTATTTCATAATTTTAATTTTTGCTTCCCCCGTACAATGAATGCTCCTTTTTTATTCATATTTAAGAACTAATATTTGCATTCTATTTTCACAAAACCACGAAATATAAAACCGAAGATGCAGGTTCCTGTCACTTTGACAGATGTATTTACTGAAATTTCTATTGTAAAAAATTCACCCCCGTCACTCATGACTTTAGTCCTTCTATTCTACGTTGACATTACGATGACGACATATGTACTTCTCATGTTGGGTTCGCTCTACCCCTAAAGTTCAATAGATTTATGGGACTAGAAAGGTTCACATTTGATACTAATTCTTGGTATTTCTAAGGATCAAGTAGGTGTAGAAAAAGCATTTGTAAATATGTTTTATGTCTAGAGGGAGATAACGATGCATGTTTGGATATATTTAAACATGCACTATAGGTACTTTTTTATTTTTACTTACGTCATTCGGTCTTCGGTTGATAATTGGACCCCACGTATTTCCGACATAATTGTTCCTTAATAAAACCTTATGTAGTACGGAGTGATCGGATATTCATCTATCTGTCATTGAGTAGTATTGCACCTTATTTTTGTTAAATCTGACTCTAGTGAGATGTAAATCTATATCACAAAAATTTATTAAAGTTGACACCAAAAGAGCAGAAATATCTCCCAATTTTAGGGTAACTTATTTTTCTACACCTTTAATAGCTGATAAATTTACACTTTCACAAAACCAGAGAACGAATTCAAGAGTTTCACTTCGCTTTTTCTTTTTGTGTGTGTTTTGGAGAAACGCATTCATTATGACTATTCTACAATCGTAATTGTACATCACTTTTCGATTATCGATGGCAGAATATTACAAATAAAATACACACTTGTTTCATTTCACTTCACTTAATTATTGCGCGTCGAATTCCCTTGCACGTAATGTGACTTAATAAATGTTGCCGAAACAAAACATTTTAACTTAGTACCCGCTAATGGTCTTTTAATATTTTATATCAATGCTAGAAGAATATACGAGCTGGCCAACCTGATAAAAGGTACCAATTCAAAATTAGATCAGTATTACATTTTAATTTTTAAATGTGCGGCATTGTGCTGTAATGTAATTTGCCGCAGTTTTTCAATATGCCTGATTATTATTCAGTCAATTTCTAGATAAGTAAACAAAATTAACGCTTTTATTTTCAATACGTCCGGCTTTTGACCAATTACCTGGGGTATATGTAAATAAGCAAATATCATTAGGGTAGTAGCTATTATTTTGTCAATTTATATAGTGGAATTATAAAGTAATTGTTTGCAATTTTTGGGTTTTCCAAATATTTCCCAGGCATTCTATGAAATAACTGATTCTTTAATTTACCCACGTAATATATATACATTTAATATTTCAAGAATTTAGAATAAATTCTGGAGCGAAACCTGATGTGTTTTTTACTGATACATGATAAACTAACAATTAAAAATCTTAACACATGTGAATTTATCTTTTTGCGGAGGAAACGTTTGCCATTGAAACTCTCGTTAAAACTATAGATGCATTTAACTAATCTTCAATATCTCAAAAATTTTCGAGAAAATTGTCTACAAAAGAATTGAGAAATTTATAAACAAACATAATATGTATTTTGAATAATTGGCAGAATTGATATTTAAAACAGAGATTCACAGCGAGAGCTATGTATTAACTGTTAGAGGAGATTGGAGCTGGATTGGAGGCTGATGATGTGACGGTCGCAATGCTTATGGATTTATCAAGGCCCTTGACTGGATCCACCACAGAGTGCTGCTTGAGGAGCTGGCGATAATGGATTTCCGTGGTTTATTTCTAAAATTGATTCACTGGTACCTTTCGAACAGGTATCAGTATCAGTGTGTTGTATGTCATGGTTATTCTGGCAACGAGATTCGGTCAGAATGGCTGCCAATGTCGTGTAGCGTTCCCAAAGTTCGATACTTGGACCATTGTTGTCTTTATTGTATGTGAACGATTTTACAAAAGTAGTTTCAGACCGAGTAATTATGTTAAGGTAATAACTCGTTCGAGTGATAATGCGGAATTGGTTGACATTTTAGAATACAATTTAACACTATTGGGGCAGTGTTTCAGTTTATCACAACTTACGCTTAAACTTCCAAAAAACTAAACTAATTAAATTTAACAATTCCGAAAAAAATCAGTGTTAAAAACAATGAACTGTGTCTTACCTGCGTTGACGATACCTTTTTCTTGGGGTGTAGACTGGATTCTCAGCTTTCCTGGAGGTTGCATGTGGAACACATATCCGGCAAACTTTGCAGTGCATCTTACGTGTTGAGAGTGATTTCTAGAACTATCAGCGTTCTTGCAGCTCTACATTGTTATTGCGCTAATGTATTTTCTCAACAGAAATACGGCATCATCTTCTGAGGAAATTCCGTCGAAGCAAGGAGAATCTTTATTTTACAGCAGGCCTGTATTCGATCCATATTTGGTGTTGCTCGTCGTGATACGTGCAAAGAGTTTTTTAAGAACTTTCACCTACTTTACCTGCGATATATATCGTTGAGTGTGCTAAATTTACAAAAATAAATAATATAATAAATCAATAAAATTGAAATAAATAACAACTTATTTCAAAAATATGAACTCATGCATAGTCATAACATCAGAGGCGTTGAGCATAACCATTTACTTCCTCCAGCCACCCACTTCATCAAAAGTACAAAATATTGCATTATTTCAATGCATTAAAATAAATATAATCACTTACCCGATTCATTAAAAGCCTTACCTCCTCTTAAATTCAACAACAAACTTAAACAGTTTTTAGAAAAGGAAAACACTTTTTATGAAATCAGTAAATTCCTTGATGTAAAGCTTCACTGTGAGCATTTCAGTATGTTGTGAATGTTGGTTTATACACAATTTTAACTTTTAACTGTATTGATGTGTTATACACCTTACAGGTATTATTTAACAAATATATATTATTATTATAAAGAAAAAACTAATAGGTTTTATAATTCTAATGAAAATTCTCAAATACGCTGTGTAAATACTATAGTATATTTCTATTGAAAATAAAATGAAAGGCCAATATCGAAGAAAATTACTAAAAAAGAGTAGACAAACCGAGTTTTTGTCTTGAAACAAATAAGTATTTTTTATCAAATTTATGCTCGCGTTAAAAATAAATAAGCTTCACATCATTTACGAAACCATGAAGCAGCAGTAAACCCTTCGATAGAAGAATGAATTTACCGACTGAAAGTTATATCGAGAATGTTGGGTATTGTTTACTTCCGCGTTGGTCGGAAAGTGTGAAATAACAAGAAGGAAGCCGATCAGTGGCCCGCGGGGTAAATATCGAAATAAGCAGCGTGGTTATTGGTGGTTACACATAAACTCCAAACACACACCCGCGGTAATATCTCATTACCTCGTTTTCCCAAAAAAACAAGTAGTAAATTAACGGCAACAGCTACTACCACGAATATATGATTCCAATTCTTGGAACAACCCACGGATAAAAAACACACATACAAATATGTATTATCTTTACTTGGAGTGAGCACAAAGTGCTATGTATTATTTGCAGTATCAGCAAATGTTTGGTTGACGTAATTTCGGCTATTGATAGCTGATATATGTGTTACTAATGTTTTCTTGGTATCATAATACTACACCCAATCAAGATATTACGTATAATTTTGCTAAAAATAATGGTGAAAAGAATTTGGTAAATAATTATATGTTAGTAAATAACTATGTGTTGAAGCTTATTTTCCTGTTCTTTACCCTGTTAGACGACCTAAATTGGAAATTTAATTCCTGCTATTTGCGACGCTTGTAAACCTTTGTTTGGGAAGATTTTGTGATCATCAAAGCATCCATTTATTTCGATTTTAGCTATTAACACAAAAGCATAACATTTTAATGTCCTTCACAACCTAATAAATAACAAAACACTATAACTGATTAGTATGGCCGATATGTAGGTACATTGAGAAAAAATATTGCATTAAATTAAAAGTTTTATAACTTTTGGTTTTTATCATATTCAACGAAAGAATACCTTTTCTCAGAAATGTGTTTATTTTAATTGAAAATAACGCGCTGTTTTCCCGAAGACTATTTTCTTCTTAAGTACATGCTTTTCGACGAAAAGTAACCGTAATTAAATGGAATACATCTTAGTTTTGATTAATATTTTATAATGTCTGTATAACGTCTGTTTAAGTAAGACAATACATATTATATTGTTATTATTATGTACATATTCAACAACATATTTTAGTTTCTTTTAAGTACGTTATCATATTATTGAATTATAAACAGTATTTTAAATAAGAAAGCCGAACGTTTTGGTGTATTTGTGTGGACACGCATGTATACATTGATTTAAAACTTTTGCCTTTTAACGGAAAATGCAAGCACCTGTATTCAAGCTGAGTACTTTTTTACGCAGAAGTATTTTAGTTTTATTCGTGTTACCACGTGCATAAGTCAGATACACAAGCAATAATGAACAAAAGTGAATATTTTTCGCGCGGGGTTAAAGAAATTTTAGAGATAATTGGAATCTTTTCAGTTAATGCTGATTTACTTATAAGCCAAGGAACTTTATAGCAGTGTTTGAACGTTTTAAAACTGTTATACACATCTTGTTGTTTTCAACCATTTTTCTTATATTTGGTTACAACCACTAAATTATTACTACTTGTATTTAATCAAACAAATAATTTGGTTAGTTAGAAATTACGATCGTAACATACTAATCTGGCATATTTGCCAGATCAACATCTGATAGGAATCATCGCCATTGAATGGACGATTTCTTTAACGGCTCACTCGGTGCTCGGAATGGTTACTGCAACCAACTCCCCAATTCTACTAGGATTTACAACATTCTAACGACAAATCCCTCCTTAGTGCATGGGCAAGGAGATAATTCATTTTCATTTCGATTAAAAATGATCACGGCATTTTGTTATTTTTATGGTTAAGTCTAAAATGAATAAATGTTATAAGAAAAAGAAAAATCTCTTGAATCAAAATGCTTACGGTTTTCTGCCAATCTGCATAGTTTTCAAGTTCAAAATAAAGAGGACTTATCAACTATCAGTATCTTTCCCTTAAGAGAATAAACTATTTCAACGAAAAAGATATTATTTCCGAAGAAATGCGAGAATTTAAAATTATATTCCTTTTCAAGGAAACGCCAAATCATGTTGGCCATATAGAAAACGCAAAAACTTTTGGTTTAATGCAATTCCTTTTAAATGAAAAGGATATTTCTCTCAGTGTACTTAACATAAAACAGCTATAGAACTGTAAACCAAAATTAGGCCAGAATATAATAATCACTATTTTTTCATTATTTAGGGCTTCATAACTATTTTTGTTACAAGCAATATGTAACAGTTTGATACACTTGTAAAGGCCGGCAGTGCGGCAAATATGCAAAGATTGCAAGTTTTTTACAGTGAGAAAATAACAAATTAATGTATTTCTGCTTTTAACTGTAATGATCTTTCAAGATCTAATATCGACCATACGTCGGTAAGAGCGCTCGAACCTCGTCCTCTAATAGCTTAATTGGTAAAGCACCCGCCCGGCAAGCGAAAGGATGTAGGTTCGAATCCTGCGTGAGGAGAAAAATTCTTTATTACAGTATTATTACAGTTAAAAGCAGAAATACATGAATTTGTTATTTTCTCACTGTAAAAAACTTGCAATCTTTGCATTTGGATTTGGATAAATATCCTTTATTGTAAGACTTTTTAATACCTTTACCGCCATAAACTTGGGAAATAAGATTGGTAGAAGCGAATAATATACATATGTGGTACATTTTCCATAAGTTCTTCATATAAAGAAAAATCAACAACTAAATCAGAGTTTTTGTTACAGGTACACCATTTTGGTGTCTCCTAGATATTGTCCCCATCAAGAATGAGAAGCGTGAAGTAGTATTGTTCCTCGCCTCGCACAAAGATGTGACCCACACTAAGATGGCCGAAATGTCGGAATGCGAATTGTACGATAGCGGTAAGACACCACACAACTTAGTGTACGTTCCTAGCAAAGGAATAGTTTCCGCCCCAATGCTTCTTTTCCTTTTGTAAAGCCCTTTACGCCAAGCGCCTGGCCTCCCTCGGCTGTGCAAATTCGCTTTATTCGGAAACATTTTCGCGACAGCGCGAAATTTTTATCCACTTACGTTTGATACTACAGCTGCTTTTCTCTTTCAAGTCGTGTGTAATATATTTCTCGTATCGTTTTTCACTTTACACGGTTTTATTTTGGAGTTATTCTTATTCCGATATTGACGGGTGTTTTTTTTTTCGTTTTTATTTTGTAGGAGTAATTGAAAGGCATATCGTAACAACGTGATATGCAACTAGTAAAAAGAAACGAGTTGTTGGAAAACAGTATGCAAGTAACTACTACTAAATTAAAACAGCAACCATGAAACGTGCTTGAAAAGAGGACAAAACAAGCAACTGCCTTCTCAAATATAATTTATTTTGAAAAATAATGTGGCTTATCGGATCATCGACTACGACAAATAAGGAATGAGTATTATATTTAGCTTCACCAGGCCATCTAGGCCCATATCTTTATTATTTCTTTCCAGATTCTCCTGTACTTTGCTTTTTTCCCTCCAGTTTAATAATTGTTTTCCCTTCAGGTCTTCAATTATCGCCTCCCTCCACTTCTTCTTCGGTCTTCTCCTTCCATTCTTCCCCGTTGGCTCCTTCCACGCTACCATTTCTACCGCTCTCTCCTCGCCCATTCTCTCCAGGTGGCCTGTCCACTACATCAATCTATTTGCATTAACTACGTCACTAGATTAGATTAGATTAGGATAGGGGTGGCCTATCGACCTGTTTCACCGCGACCTTTTCAGATCTATTGTGATCCCCTTTTTCCTAGAGGACGCTCTCTAATTTTGCCCTCTTGATTAGGCCTATCATCTTTGAGAGCGGCTTCTTTATGTAGCTACTAGCTGTGGGGTTCTCCTCCCCCATTATTAGAAACCTTGTCCTCGCCAGGCCTTCACATTGGCACAGCACATGAACTGGTGTTTCTTCCTCCTCTTGGCAGTATCTGCAGGTTGCATCATCTGCCAGGCCCATGTTATACATATGCCTATTCAGTCTACAGTGACCAGTCAGCAGACCTACTATCATTTTGACAGTCTTCCTGTCTTTATTCAGTAGATCTCTCGTGAGTTCAGGCCTCTGCTCCTTTAGGAACTCTTTTGCCTGCCATTGTCCCGGTGATTTATGCCACCACTCTCTGACTGATTGTATATCCATTCATTGATGGATTTTTTGATTTGCGATTTGGTTAGTGCCGAAAGAGGGTCGGCTCCAACGAATGGCCTTGACGAACCTCGCCTGGCCAGCTCGTCCGCCGCCTCATTTCCTCTCACGCCCGAGTGGCTAGGGACCCAAACTACTAACTACGTCACTAACTAATGGTCCGTTAAACAACCGATGTATTTCCTCGTGTGTACGTCTCTACCATCCCAACTTGCTCCGCTTTCCTCCGTAGGTTCTGCGTAATATCTTCCTTTCCCACGCTACAATCTCGTTTTGCAGTTTTTTTTATTCATAACTCACGTTGGGCAGTTACATAGCAGTGTCAGCCTTAAGATGGCCTTATATATTTTTGTTCTCCTAGAGGTTTGTCTCGAAGTTAGTATGTTGTACAGCTTCTCCCTCTCCCCACACTCTATTGCTCTTGGTTATTCTTTGATTAATATAATTTTCTTCGTGGCCTCTGTCATCTATTAGCGCCCCCAAGTACATGAAAGTACCCACTTTCCCAAACTCCATTCTCTCTCCCCCTTCATTATTAATACAAAATTTTCCTCTGTCTTTCTTCTTATTATTCTTATTATTCACAAGTGCATATAGTTACTCTTCTGATTTATCCCTAGTCCTTTTTTCCCGCTGCTTCCAGAAACCGAGTTGTTACTTGCTCTAACGCTTTTTTGCTTCTCGCTTTTAGTATCACGTCATCGGCGTATGTCAGACATTAATGGCTTTTTGTTAGTATCGTCCCTTTCCTGTTAAGTCATCTCTCTCTAATCGTCGCCTCCATTATCACATTAAATAGTAGGATGGATAGGAGGTTACCTTGTCTCAGTCCACTTTTTACTTCAAACTCTTTTAAATTCACGTAAATGTAACCGACTTGTTCTCATTGGGATGTTATCTGTTGTGTCAAAATAACAACTTTTGCTGTGTTAAAGAAGAAAATTATGTTGAGCCAAAACAGAATTGCTTTTTAGTTAATAATATTTTATTGCTACAGCAAGCCGTCGGGCATTTTTTGATTCGCTGTACAAGGGGAAATGTTCAAGTGTCATTATCAGTATTGTACACTTATCATCTCATTCACAACATAAAGTAGGTATAAAACATTTGCAAGGCGGGATATATTTAAAACCCTGAAAAAATAGTAGTTTTATTGACGTCACTGCTATTTTAATGATCGCAACTCCTATTGAATGTTTGAATGGTAAATGCATTAGATTAATATTTTATAACTCTGGATGTTCTGCTTTATGGACCCTTATGTGTCATTACTGGTGTGAAATGGAAGGAACGCCATCTTCACTGCGATATCTGAAATACATACCTATATTTAACGTACTTGCTTACTCTATAGAGGAACACTGTTGTACACGTGAACCCATTGGCTTTATTAAATTAATAAAACGATATGGTTGCCTTCATTATACGGTATTCTTGCGAGATTAACTAAAATTTTGGTTAACGCAACAAACATTACAGAACATCCAATATAGTTACTATATCAATAGAACGAGTTTTGTTAAAGTAATTAAAAATATGTTTCAAAATATACCACTGTGAAGTGTTCTTCTAATGATTTCGATGTAGCTAAAATAACAAAATATTTTTAATTCGGTCAAACAAAATATATTGTTGGTGATCTCGCTAACAAACAAAATAACTGTTAAACTAACAAAATATTGTCAACATTTTTTTTCAGTTATTTTAACCTTATGTTTTGTTCAATTTGATTAAAAATGTTGTTAGTGCAATAATATTTTTCCAACAAAGTGATGTTGGTTGTAGGATGCAACTTTTTCTTCTCGGTGTACAGCTCATTCCAATAGGAAGCGTTGAAATGAAGCTTAACTAAATTCCTAAAGTACACTCAATAACATTCTTGGTGTGAATTTGCACTTCGTTGTATAACGGTTCTACTTGATTTTGCCAAAAAGTAATAAATTATCCATGGACATTCTTTAAAATCTCAGGTGGAGTTCCGGGTCATCGTACTACTAAATCCTGAAAGCAGTTCTCTGCATGATGCGAATCAATAAGGACACGTGTAACAAACTTTGCAAGCTGTTGATTTGTTCATACCACCAAAATATCCAATAGCTGTAAAAGTTTTCGCTGGAATAAAACCGCATACAGCATGGTTTCTGAAAGAAAAGATTAACTATTTCAACTAGGTTAACTAAAACTTCTTCCACGAACCCTTCAAAATCCTCCAATACTTCTCGTTCATAAATAATTTCAAACTTGCAAACATAACATAGTTTTTTGGTTGTATCGACAACATTCGTATATTTTCCATGTCCTATTAAGCTTCTACTAGTGATAATTACTGTGCAGCACAGTGTGTGCTCTGCGCTAGATCTTGTTGGTTGCTTCAACCATTCAATTACATTTTAGGAGAATAAAACTGATTTATTACCTATATAATTTTTCTTAGTTGCTGGAAAGATTTTAGTTATTCAACCAATAACTTTTATTACGGATATGAAATACCTTAATTATTAATGAAATGAATCGTAAAAATACTATAATCACTAAAATTTCCAGAATATGTCATATTTTAAATTAGACGTTAAAACAAAATAATAACTGATATGTGAAATATTTGGTTGTCTACTCGTCAGTTACCGATGTATTGATGTATTGTATTTGTTTTTTAAATATTACACATAAGGAAATTGTATGTGTTATAGAAAAAAAAAAAATAATAACCCGATATATCATCCTTCCTTAACACCGACGCACATCGAAATAACTTATACTTCGTTCGATTTTTCTAACCAAATGGAACTTGCCCAATTCATTTCAAAGAAAACACGAAGCATTGCCTTTACATAGATTGAACTTTCGGTGGTTCGTCTGTTTCCTTTAGAGAATACAAATTAAATTTCTCTTTATTTGCTCTCTTCCTCTTGTATATCAAAGGGGTAAGGGTGGCTTAAAAGAAATTCGATTAATCTTCAATTTTCTACAAAGGATCATTTTAAAGCGAGATGAAGAAAGAGTCGATTGTTATTCTTGAATTAAAGCAGATGTTTTTGTTGTAAATTACGCCGTTTTACCCTTTCAATCTTGCGACTACCTCGATTTAGCACTTCCGACTTTGAGAATTTGAGACACAAAAGATGAGTAATTCGTAACAAGAGACGAATTTGTAGGACGTAAATGTAGACTACAAGGGTCTAAGTGCACTGTTTTCTCAGAATATGATTTCTATCTGTACTACGATATTGCTTATTCAAATAAATTCAGAAACCTTTCTTGTATATACGCGTGCAAATAAGATGTGCAAAGTTGTTGCAATATTTAACAATGGTGAATTGAACTTAACTGATATTTTCCAAACTTTTATCGATAACATCTGCCCATTTTCAAGTATCACAAACTTACAAAAGTTTTAAATAAGCATTCGAGAGAAAATCTTGATAAGGGCACTCATTTATTCCCTTCTTTCCCTGAAAATGTTTAAAAGGCTTAAAGTTTGTTTGAAAACAAAACTTTCTTGGAAAATTAAATTATTTTTTATCGTAGCAATCACGTGTAAATTATCACAATAAAGTTCAACCCATTTTCTATCGAGAATATTATCTACGTAGGTTAGGGATAGTTGGGGTCTAATGTCAAATCTTAATCTTGCAGGATAGTTATAGTCAAGCATGACATATTCAATTAAAGTATATTGGTTTGTATCTTTTCTCTCCGAAAGGACTCAGTTTGTTAGAATCAAGTTTAAATCATATAAAAACATAAAATCGGTTCACTCGGTTAATCTACCTGTCCGAATGGGGGTGCCGCAGGGGTCGATCCTTGGCCTTGTGCTTTCTTTTATTATGTATAAATAACATAACTAATTTCATCAATTCACTGACAATATATGCTGATGATACATCGGCCGTTGTTTCAGTCATTTCAGCACTTTGCAGGCCAAGGTAAACTCCTTGCTTGATTTGTTGGCCAGTGGTTTCAGTATAATGGACTTCACCTAAATATTGCCAAGACGAATTATCTTATATGCATATATATTATCTATCTATAATCTTTCGAACGGCTCAGTCCCGGGCGGATGCTACGCTGGATGTCGATATAAATAGCGTCCAGATTGTTCAAGGGTCATCTGTGTGTTTCCTGGACGTATATGTTGATGAGAAGCTAACTTGGACTGAACACTGTAATTTTATTAAATCTAAGCTCAATCAAGTATGCTTTCAAATCAGAAGTTTAAAATATGTTCTACGTATTGAGCACGTTATATCTTTTTATTTCGCCCAAGTTCATTCCAGAATATTGAACCTATGAAATATAGTTACCATAAACAAATATTATTCATGGACTAATGTACAATTATTTGTTATAATAATGGAAACTAATTTATTTCACTAGTGAATCTTGTTATTACTTAATCAAAGACTGTCAATGATATTTTTATAGCAATGACATATTTGGTTCTGTCGATTAAAATTCATTGAATGAATGTGTAAATGGTGTGAAATGTTCACTTTTCGTTTCTTTCTAATGTCGTTGGTTCCATCACATCAGATTTTTAGTTTGTTCCGATTTGTTCATTTCAACTTACCAAAGATATAAAGCGAATACAACTATTGTTTCTGTCAATATTAACAACTTTTCTATGATACTCCCTATTTATTATCTACAATTTTAACGCGCGTAGCTTATTCCTTTACCTCTTTGGATATATCCCACTTTTAATCTACAAAAAAATATTTTTTTTAGAATACCAACTATTTAGTATTATTAGAAGCGGAAAAAGTTCTCTTTTAGATGAGAACAATAAGGCAAAGAGCTCATAGAGTTCAATTTCACAGAAATATACTTTTTATTAAAAAATTGTCAGAGTACTTTGTTACATCCGACTAGGTATAACATTTAAAATTTATTGGTAGTGTGATTAATGACCACGAATATTTTTAAGGTATTTGCGGTACTCTATTTTGAAAAATAAAGATTCAATTTTTTCGTAACCATGGAAACGAAAGTCATTTATTTTCGACCTCTGAAAATTACATAGAATCAAATTTACAGTTAATACCACATTTCGAATTTTGTTAAAAATCTATAAATAAAAAGGTTATGTACAGCAACATATGAGCTGGGGCACCCGGTATATAAAAAGAACTAACAATACCCTTCGTTTACAAAGTAATACCCTGCCAACTAGGCAAAAGAAAGCAGATAAGACTATAGAACACAAAAAGCTTTCGATCTGCGAATAGCTTAGAAGATATTTCGTCATTTGCTAGGACTTAAAACTTCTGATGTTATATACCCCTAAAACTTCGAATTCGCATTTCTTTATTTTCTATATTTGCGGTCGTGTTAGTTGGCAAAAGTAAAATAATCCCATTTTCCAAATACACTTTCGGTTTCACTATTAGCATGTTCAAAGATATTTTACAATGGGTATAATTTTGTGTAGGTATTAAATTCGTTTATATAAATTTATATTCAGTTTAAATTGCCTGTGAATATTTTCTATCTAATTAAAAGTAATTACACACGGCATTGCATTGTGCCCCAATTACTCGTAAAATCCCTGTAATGACCTAAATAGGAATACAAATACGAAAAGCGCGGCGACTTCGCCGGAAAAGCGAACATTTAAATTAATTTATGCAACAGGCAAAAGTAATTACGATTTGAGTTTGCAACTCGATCGTAATTCGCAAGAAACTGGAATAATCCGTTCGTCTCTCCAATCTGATGACCTCAACGGATATCTGTTGATTTAATTGATTTAATTGCAGAATCAAGTTAAAAATACTCGAAGCTAAGCACTACTAATATTCTTAGTAGTTAAAGAAGTTTGTGTACAATTGTAATTAGGCTTTAATTGCTACAGTAACGTAAGTGACAGACCAATTGGCAAACGACAAGTTTCGTGATCAACAAACTTAATTTGTCAATACCCACTGGTAGTTTCATGAATATGGTGAATGTATGGAAATGCGGATCTTGTCATTCACATAGTTGCATGTATACAGGGTGTCTCAACGGTGCGAGGACGGAAGATTGCTCATAATCTAAGAGTATTTTCAAAAAAAATATTTATGGATTGCCATAGATCGTAGCTAACTGTATGTCCTAAAAATATTTTGAATTACACAAAGAGTTCCGCTTTTCAGCTACATATCAGTTACATTTTTAAATGGAAATAATCTGTATTTTATTGAATATTTAGATAGACCACCCAAAAAGAAACAAATTATTATAAGCTACTAAATGGTTTTGATCATCATTTGTTTAGCTATTTACTGTTTTATTGGAAAAAAGACCCAAATTTAACCACGCACAAATTCGCCATTTTGAAAAATTAAATTTTTAAATGCTGTTCAAAACTTACTCTATTATTTCAGTTCTCAATCGCCTACACGTTAAGCGATATTTTTTCGTTTATACAGATGTCTAACGGCAGAATTGTATTGTAAATTTTTTTTTATGCAAGAGTAGGTACATAAAATTTAATAAAAGGTTAAAAACATGATATTACTAATATTAACCAACAATAATATTAATTAACAATCAAAATTAAATCAAAACTTTAAATTGAACAACAAATTTAAAATTATAATTACTTTATAAACAATAATACTTAGTGAGTAGCAGCCAGCACATCCTTAACACCAGTAAAATTTATCTTATAAATAAACACAAAAAGGAAGGTTTTATTAAATGTTCAAAAATGTCGCCATTTTGTTGTATACACAACTGTAATCTTCTAATCAGTATTTCTTTTACATTTTTAAGTGTATGTAGTTGTACATTCCTAAAAACTTCATGAATTCTTTGCTTCATGTTTTCTCCGGTGGTTGGTGGCTGGCTATAGGTCCACCTCGACCTATCCAGAGATTCCCACGCCAGTTATTTCAATATTGCCGAACACGTCGATCATAATGGACAAGTGCGCCGTTATGTTGGTAATACATTTCCGCTCCGGTTTGCAGGTTAATATTTTCCAGAAGTTGTGGTAAGAACTCCTGTAAAAAATGTAGGTACCTTCTTCCGGAGAGAGAACTATGAAAAAGAAAGGGCCAATAACGTTATAACCAAGTATTCCTCCCCATAGACTTAACTTCCATTCATTCTGAAAATCAATTTGTCTCACGCAGTGCGGATTTTCAGTGGCATAATAATGCATATTATGTTGATTTATATTAATGGGTGAGAGTTCTCAATTGTTGGTATGAACTGGTATGTAGAGCTAAAGAGAAAGTAGTCTGGACACCAGGGACGCTTTATCAATGAAATGATAAATAAATTAACTTGCAGATAAAATAGTAACAGAAAGATAAATAATATAAACCATTTATTATGTGCAATTACCTGCTAAATAACGGTTATCTGGAAGCTAACTTTAGCCAGCACTTTATAAAACAAAGTAGGACACCATGTATCCAGCCATTCTTTTTTGTATACTTTTTATTTATGAGAATAGCATTTTTTTTTTGTTATTAGTAATTACAATCTCAATTTAGTTTAATATATTATATTGCTTATATTTATCGTTTACAAAATTATTGTTTATTAAAATAAAATAAAGAAGGCATTGGAATTTGTTGTTTATTTACAGAAAGAAATACATATACGTGTATGAAACTAATAATTCCGATCAACCTTTATAGAACAGATTAGGAAAATAATGTGCTATTAGCTGTGTACGAGATCAATTAAAATAATATACATCATTTTCAATATCAATATTTGGATTTCGTGGAGGTTCTTCTTTTTGGTCAATAGCTATATCGTGTAACAAAGCTGTTGCCACTATTACTGTTAATGCTGTTTATAATTGTAGTCTTATATTGGATGCAAGAACAGAAAATCTTTTCTTCCAAATACCATATTATTGTTCTACAGGATGTCGAGTCCTTATACTTGATTCATTATATAATTCTTCAATTTGGTTGTGAGTACTTAATAGTGGACTTACTAAATATCTAGTATTTGTATAACCACTATCGCCAACAGTGCATTACTAAATTCATTAGTTCTTTAAATTAAATATATATTGGTCATGGGCAGAACCTGGCCATCGTGCCTTTTAAATTCGGTGAAGCTACTGTCTGCACATTCATTGAAAAAAAAACCTTTGCTATTCCTGAAAGTTTATGCACGTGCGCCGCGTACAAAACATATACTTAGATAAAAATATGTTAAATATGTATTGATAATGCCGTTTTACCTGGAGATAATATTACAATGTGTGTACAGCCTATATTATCTATGACTCTTGGAAGTCTTGCTTTATTATAAAAATCTTGTTGCAATGATCTTATCTCTTCTTCGAAGTAGGCATCTTAACATATTCTTCTGCTAAACTAGCAATAGCATTTGAGAATATTTTTATTATTTTGCTAA
Organism: Protaetia brevitarsis; assembly: GCA_004143645.1. NCBI lineage: Eukaryota > Metazoa > Arthropoda > Insecta > Coleoptera > Scarabaeidae > Protaetia > Protaetia brevitarsis. The sequence continues at coordinate 108,377 of RXPK01001380.1, read as the reverse complement.
CAGAACTCTTGATGACAGAAATCACCACAACACAACAAAAAATTACCAGTGGCATAATATCTTAATCTAATTAGTAGTTGGTCAATAGGTCTTATATAATGATTCCTAAGAACATATCCATTCTCTTTTCCTTTTCGTTTACATTTTTTACCTGTCAGTCGGAAATTCAAGTGGCGTTGAATTAAATGTTTTCCAGTAACAAAAGCGTTGTTTCTTTCCTTAACTGAAAACGCAGTCATCCCACCTTTCAAAATTTTCAATTCTCGGTCTTACTGTATAGGACCGTGGTTCGTGTCTTAATACGTATGCAACGTCTTCGTCTTCATCACTACTTCATAAATAACTCACGATATATTCCATGATAAAATAACCGTGATATCACAGGTAATTCATAAACAAACTGTTTTGTAAACAAGCCTACGCCTATGTCATATGTGTCAGTCTATTTTCTGCTAACTAATCGTAGCGCATTATTTACCCATGAGTGTTACCAACTATTAATAATCTTGTAGACACTAAACTTAGGGTTAAAAATATAATGATAAACAGGTACAAAACTTTACCTGCCAGTCTGCGATAGCTGTCAGTTGCTTACCTTGCTTACATTGATAAACCCACCGTAAGTAGGAGAATCGCATGCCGCAGTCATGCCTCGCTTTAGCCGAATATTTCCGCTATCGGAGCTACATATGCTAAAGGATTCTCCTTGCTTTTATTCACATATTGTCGGTAAATAAAGCACGTGGTACCGTGCGATATAGTTGTCTATTTGCGTGCAATTAAGGACAATATAATTTAAGAAAGGGTTTGACCTGCATTTTGATCGTTGCTACTTTGCTTTATTTGAATTATATATAGGTAGTAACGCAACTATATTTTAAGGTAGAGTTGCTAAGAAATTTTTTCTACAAATTATTCAATTTGTAATTTAAAATAATTTGTAGAAGATTTCATTGAGAAGCATTGCTCCTCCCATTCAAGAACTTTCCACGAAAGTTTAAATGTGGAAAATTTGCACAATTAATAACATTCTGATATAATTTCAAACGTATCTCATCTTCCAATATCTCAAACTAATATGTAAATAGGCTCAGAATTTCCAAAAATCTATTGAATTAAGAAAATGAGTAATCAGTAATCAGGAAAATTTATTAAGGGTTTTCAAGTTTTTTGAGTTCATATCCCTTATTGGAATCAATTAATTGGATTAAATCCTTGGTAGCATACTTTTGCGATTTCGTAATGCTTAAAACGTCAATGCTGGCTTTACTAGGGTAGTGTGGAGATGTATAACTAGCCGACTATAAGAATTACCTATGTGTATCATGATCTTTTCATTTGAATTCTTATTCATTTATGTTAGGTAAATAACTACTTTTTAATATCTTTGTTGGATGTAACAGTCATAAGAACCAGATATATTGACTAAGTATATCCCAGTTTGTCCAACACTGGTATATCCTATTCGTATTAAAGAGACAGGGACAATTGTGATATAAAACATCAGACTATGCATTTGCCCACCTACGTGAACCTAATACTTAACTAACACTGCGTAGGCTTTCACGGTCGACATAACTAGTACTAATAACTTCTTCCGGGTTTCGCCGTGGGTCAAAACTTGACGTTTCGCCGTTCATACTGACAGCTTCTTCAGGATAACTGAACTGATTCTCCATGGTCCACATTCTTCTTATGTACTCTTCTGGTGCATCAAACCGTGTAGTTCCCGCTCCATTGACCAACACATCAATTCATAGCACCCAGCCATTAAGTTTACCATTGAGAAAGAACAAAATGGAAATCTCTCCTTCCTGGATGTTATAATTAAGAAAACAGGAAGAGGGGATACTACGACACGCAGTATTTAACAATTTGAAACAACTTAGAAAGAAGGCGTAACCCATAGATATTTACAAGATTTCACCATCATTCGATGCAAAGAAGACGTTAATACAAACTTTGCTATCTAGAGCGAAAACCATACAGTGACGAGCAATATCTTGCCAGTGAGAAAATACATCTGGAAGAAGCACTGAAGAAGAATGGTTACACTGACATCGACATAAGGAGAGCCACTAAGAAGAAGACGACACTGAAGACAACTACAGTACCACAGAGAGAGACAGTGTGTTTACATTATACAGCGGAAGTCACCGAAAAAGTAGGTCGAATTTTGAAGAAATGCAACTTACAAGTTACGCTTCGGAACTGCAACATCAATCCCGCAGTATCTACCGATTGTAAAAGATAGGATAGCCAAGAGGCGCACTGAGGATGTCTATAAGATAATATGCCAATGTGGTTAGTCGGACAAACAGGAAGAGCTATCGACACAAGAATAAAGGAACACGAGAGGGACGCAAGATTAAGAAGGATCGAGCAATCAACGGTGGCAGAACACATGCATGATACTAGACACAAAAAGTGATAGCTACCACCAAGGACTACGGAAAAAGACTCATCAGGGAAGCGATAAAGATAGAGAAGAATAAGACCGTCAACAGAGAGGAAGGGTACCATCTCAGCAACACCTGGAAAGAGCCTACTACGAAAAACCGTAGACGCTCAATGGAGCGGAACTACACAGTTGGATGCACCAGGGGAGTATATAAGAAGAATGTCGACCATGGAGAATCAGTCCAGTTATACTGAAGAAGCTGTCAATATGAGCAGCGAAACGTCGAGCGAAAGTTTTGATCCACGGCGAAACCCGGAAAAAGTTATTAGTAATACTAATACTTAACTTTAGAAAATTTAATATTTTTATGGAAGTTTCAATTTCAATCGTAATTATTTGCAGTAACAATAATATAATCACAAAAACTTTAAAGAATCGCTCGCAGTTCATGGCTAATATTGAAAATTCGTATGAAGAAAGAAATTTTTTGAAGTAAAATTATACTATCATTCACTTTTATAAAACTCTTGTTGCGTTTAACCACGATGGTAAAACCTTTATTAACGAACCATAAAAAAAGAAAGCTGAATAGCTGCTGCAACTCAACAGGAATAGTCTTAGCATCGTAACAGGTGTCCTAACAGGACGCTGTACACTGAAACAACACTTATAGAAATTTGAGATCAACACTAGAGATACCAACTGCAGACTGTGTAATGAGACGACAGAGAACGCTTACCACATTCTGTGTGAATGCGAAGCTCTGAACGCAAGAAGCGCAATGTTTGGCAAGTTAAAATGAACTCAGAGGATTACTTCAATCAACCAACCAAGGACCTGCACAGATCAGTACAAGGCACTAGGATCCTGGAATGGCTCGTATAATTTAATGGGTAAAAGAAATGGGAGACTAAATACAAAAAGCCAAGAGGCCGCAGTGTTTCCGGAGACACCATGTCAGACGGCTCTCACAACAAAAAAGGCGAAATAAGCAAACTGCTATGCTATATATTTATTATTATGTAGAAGTTGTTTTACGTTTACTAAATCTGCAGCCCATCTAAAACTACAAGTAGGAAATCTGTTGCCAGTCAATTTATATTATTCTCTCTGGAGGGTAAATGCATAGTCTGAGGATTGGTCGTTTTATAGCAATTGATTTTATCTTTTATACGAATAGAATCTGGTTAATACCATTTATTCTTATGATAGCTATGTTCAAAAGACAACATAAATATAATCATATGATATGTAAGTGAATGAATAAATGAAAATTCAATTACAAAATCCGGATTAACATAAGCAATTCCCATTGACATTTTAAGGATTACGAAGTCGCAAAAGTGAGCAACTAAGATATCAGATTAAATTGATTTATTTTCAATAATGATCCAATCATTTTTTTCTCAAAGAAACCCTGAGTCTCTTTACAAATTAGTATGAAGGATTGATCTCAAAGATTAAATACTCTTGAAATTAAATTACATGTTTATTGATTATACAAATCCCGTATATTTAAATTTTCATAGCAAGTTCTCGAATTAAATATCGTTTTCTTAATGTGTGTTAGTTTGTGATGGTTGTACCGCGTTCTACCAACTCTACGCGAAATTATACGTCCATTAATTCATATAAATTCAGGAAAAAGGAGATAGCAATGATCGAAAATGTTTGCCAATGCAGACAAAATCCTTCCCTAAATTTTATTGCCCTCATTTGTATGTAGGTACATAGACAGACCTCGTCAAACGACAATATGCGAACAAAAGCAAGGAGCATCCTTTAACTCCAGCTTTCCGTTAACTTGTGTGTGTATAGAATAGCTGTATTTATTTAAATACATTTATGTACACGATGTAAAGGCATACACTTAAAGTACAATCTAAAACATATGAGCTGTTTGCATCCCTCTTTCTCGCCCCGGGACAACTATCTGGGATTATTGGCATTGAGAGCCTTCTAGTCATCTTCCACAACATTTTTCAACCAAGACTAATGGTTTATACGTGTGAATCAATAGTTCGCGAGAGTCGTTTTCAGTCAAAATAAACTACCGCAGCAGTTGAAAATGTCTTCCTCGGTAAATAAGCTTGCATCCAGCAACATCAATGCTTAAAAAATTACTAGCTAAGTCTTGTAAATACAATAATTGTTGGATGATAACATGATTTTTAAATGCCAAATGGATTCCACCTCTGCGTCAACAACCAATTTCAGCAAAACGTCTACCAGAAGGAAGAACAGTCTAAGTAGGGGGGAGGTTTGACAATTAAGTTGCAAATCATTTTTGAAAAATAATTGCTATGCTTCCAAACTTCGGAATTATAATTTGATCTATTTTCCATCTCGCTAAGAATAAACAGCCTAACGGGATCATGACCTATTAAATACCATATTGTAATGCAGACTATACGTAGCAACTATACCGCATTTATGACTTAGTATCAATTTTTGTGCTTCTTACTTGTTGTTGTTTTCATTCTAATATCAATCAACGGGAAAAATAAATAAGTCATCATAAAATAGTTAAGTCGAAACGTTACCATGGCGTAATATTTTGAATCCGCATGTGCGGCAATCACGTCTTATACAGGGTATCAGAAATATAGAGCTTGGGAAACGTAATTGCCAAACGCAGTATGAACAACACAGAAACAAAAGCTGTAATCGAAAACCAATATAATGTGACCCCTTTTATTTTGAAAATTTGTGTGAAAACCGTCCGTCAAATCGTTCCTAATACGCGTCTGTGACTCAAGTCATTGCCCAACCGGACGATCGTAGTGAATATGTACACACGCCCGCTACAACAGCCCTCGTAGTAAGTATGTTATAAAATGTAATTGTTCGCGAAACTTGGCGAACATTGTAGTAAAATCAAAACACTAAATACAAAATAAAAATATGAACTTACCAAGTAACTTTTCTCTTTATCAAGTCGTTTTTGTAAGTTCTTTACGCTTAGTATCAAATGAGTACCATTTGCACGTATACAAACTTCCAACCTGCGCCGGAGGTCATCTCGAACACGCTGGAAAACACCTGAGTCTTCACGAATGGCATTTGCATCCTCAAAAATATGATTTCGTAGATCTTCAGCGTTTTCTGTAGGTGGCCTGGAATATACGCTACGCTTTTTAACGATCCCCAAAAGAATAAATCCAGAGGATTTATATCTGGGCTTCGTGCAGGCCGTCCAATAGGTCCATTCCTTTCGATCCACTTTCCAAGAAACGTTGCTGTTAAATAATCTCGTACACCCACAGCACCGTCACGCATGAAAAACATTCTTCTTTGCGTTTCCAAAGACACGTCTTCCAAAAGTTCGTATAAATGGGTACGTAAAAAATCCAAGTAATTTGCACCAGTTAAATGCGCTGGTAGTTTAATTGGAAAAGCGTGTCACCAATAATTCCCACCCACACATTCACCGAAAATCTCCACTGGAATCGCATCTGTTGTACAACATGGGGATTTAAATTACACTAATAATGTGTATTATGATGATTGAGAATACCATCACGTGTAGCACAACATTCGTAAGTGAAAAGAATGCGTGTGAAAAAATTAGATTCGTGCTCCAAATTTTGTTGCAACCACCTACAATAGTCTAGTCGTGGCTGACAGTCTTGTTGACTTAAATGTTGTACACGTTGCACATGGTACGGATACAATAAGTTGTTCTGAAGAATTCGTGTAGATAGTTTTGGAGCTTCGTCGATCATATCTAGCATCTGCTCCTCAACATTTAGAACACCCCTGTTTCTTTTACGCCCGCGACCTTCAAATGTTGGCTAAGCGTTATTGTTACCCGTTGAACTGCATTTAATATTACCCATATACTTCGTAACCTACGATTTGGATATCATTCAGCATACAATTTTCGTGTTGCTTCGAGATTATAGTGACTTTCTCCATAAAAGCTAGACAAAATCGCGCATAGCTAGACAAAATCGCGATTCATGGCTGAAAGTGACATTATGTCATTCTGCCTCCAAATGCTGCAGTTCTCTGCACCAGTTCAGACATTGACAACAGTGGTCCGCAGTCAAAGGAAACACTAATCATGGACGGTATGAGAAAAGTCTAAAGGCTCGAATGTGGCGATAAAGTGTACGAAATATGCATAGCAACAGGTCTGCCTTCTTCTCCAAACCATTGGTCAGCGATTTGACGCGGAGTAGCAACACGACCTTGTAGAGCTAGTTGTCTGAAGGGTCTATCTTGATGTTCTGTGGTACGCCTCGGTTGACCAGTTCGTCTTCTTCTTGTTCTCTACCTTCTTCTGTCCACGACACACACGCATTACCGTTATTGCAGTACAAATAACACGGCGGCTAATTTCACGATAGGGAAAACACCGGTGTGAAGTTAGCAATAGATTTCAGCAATAGATATCTTGGCGAGGAATGCGGGCTTAAAACAACATATGATACTGTATTCCGGTAAAATGACATGATTTTCATAAAAAACCACTAGTAATTGACCGGTGGTATTGATAATTAATCGCACTAATGCTAAGTGTTCCGTCGTCTGAAAATTTTTACATCCGTGCCAAAAACGTCTATTGCTATGGTGATGGTTACGAAAATTTCTAGCTTTTTTTGCAAATTCCTAACGAGTATGAACTAGGGAACATACATAGCGAGTATAAATCTGCTCCTAGAATTATAACATTTTTTTATAAACAATTGAAGTTGATATTCCACGCGAAACAGGGACACCGATCTAAAAAACGTCTATTGCTATGGTGATGGTCACGAAAATTTCTAGCTTTTTTTGCAAATTGTATATCATAAATAATGGGGATAATTGCCGCCCCTCCCTCCATTAGCCAGCGAAACATAGTTGTAAATTAAAATCTTACATTTAAGGGCAAACGCACATCTTTCTTTTTTTTATGTAGTCACCCCTCACAAGAGGACACTATTCAAATTATATCTAAAAGAAAAACAGGCAACCTTTTTTATTGTTAAAATAAAATTACGATTTCATATCACCACAATAGACACACTGCTGTTTAAAATTTTCAGATTGTTTTAGAACAGTTTGTTTCAAATAATTTCTCTACTTCCTAGGATCTAAATTAATATATAGTTTAGAATCGATTCTACGGTTGTAGGAATCTCGTTGTGTGGGAAAATTTTTGTAGTGAAGGCCTATCTTTTTAGACACTTTACTACACTTTTTGCTTTTATATAACAATGTCTCCAATGTTTCCAAATATGTTGTTTCTCGTTGAATATTTTTAATTCTCATATTACGATAAAAAAAATATGCACTTCCATTCATTACATCTGCAATTAACAGCATCCAGTGCATATTTTGTATTATTGGAATCAACAGTTTCGACTTCCTAAATTGTTTTGTTTGTGTTAAACAGGTATTATTTAAAAACTCATGTGCCATTAGAGGTTCAAATTCAGTCTCATGACAAAATATTTTTAGAGAAAGGTCTATAAGAAAATTATCTAGCCACATATCACGTTTGTCTTTGTGATTATTTAGGAACCTGGAAAAATACAATTTTTCTGACCATGAAACTACATGGTCTTACAAAAGTGGGAACAGACTTATACTCGCTGTGTATGTTCCCTGCTTCATATTTGTTAGGAATTTGCAAAAAGAGCTGGAAATTCTTGTGACCATCACCATAGCAATGGACGTTTTTTAAATCGGTGTCCCCGTTTCTCGTCGAGTATCAAGTTCAATTGTTTATAAAAAAATGTTACAAATCTAGGAGCAGATTTATACTCCCTATGTATGTTCCCTAGTTCATACTCGTTAGGAATATGCAAAAAAAAAAAAAATCGTGACCATCACCGTAGCAATAGACGTTTTTTACGTCGGTGTCCCTGTTTCGCGTGGAATATCAAGTTCAATTGTTTATAAAAAAATGTTACAATTGTAGGAGCAGATTTATACCCGCAGTGTATGTTCCCTAGATCATGCTCGTTAGGAATATGCAAAAAAAATGAAAATTTTCGTGACCATCACCGTAGCAATAAATGTTTTTGGCACGGATGTAAACATTTTCAGACGACGGAACAGTTAGCATTAGTGCGATTAATTATCAATACCACCGGTCAATTACTAGTGCTTTTTTATGAAAATCATGTCATTTTAACGAAATACAGTATCAAATGTTGTTTTAAGCCCGTATTCGTCGCCAAGATATCTATTGCTGAAATCTATTGCTAACTTCACACCGGTAGGGAAAACTATTAACATCTCGATAGGCAACAATTCTATCCCTATCAAAAATCACAATTTTGACGTCTTCGAACTCTAGGCATTTTGTTACGCTTAACACTCGTAAACGTGCGCCTCCGTCTAACTAAACATTTCTGTACTACTCAGCTCTCATAAACAGGCATCTTCTCAAAAACTAAGAGATAAATCTTTTTTTTCTTTCGTAAAAAATTATCAAAGATAAAAAGCCGACAGCTTTAACTATAATTATTCTGACGCCAAAAAATCAAGTTGAACAAATTATTCCTTCTGGGTGTAACACTTCTAATGCCACTTAGTATAGTCTTGGGCCACTGTGGATCGTGTGGTGTATTTGAGAGTTTGGTACCTACGTATACCCTCAGAGGCGCATATTTAGACTCTTCAATTCCAATGGGCAATCGGGGCTAATGCTTGAAATGTAATAGTAATGAATGTGGGTTTGCACTGGGAGTAACGCTAATAACTAAGTTTCTTATTATTAATTTATTTTTTAATGGTATTGTATTTATTTTGCATTATATTTTCGAATAAGGATCAATATTGCTTGAAATTTAAAGAAACAATTCAAATAAAGGAAATAAAAACTAGCGCTCATCTTGTAATCTTGTTTACAGTTTAGATATAATCTTTTATAGTGCAATACCTGTCTTACTGATAAATGGATTTCAATTTACTTAAATCCAAACAACACCGTATTTCAATTCAATTTCATATATTACCCTGAAAACATGGCGAATGAGCTTTCATTTGACACGTAATACACATATATGTACACATAAAAATAAAATCTAAGATTAAATTACAATACATTAACTTACATTCACGCCTTTTTATTAATACACCTCTTCCTGTAATAATTCTATTTTCCTTTTATTCGAAACCCCAATAAATTCGCTATTAGACACATAATAGAAATTAATTTTTGATATCGCCAGCTACCGAGAAAGATTTTACGCTCTTACGCTCCAGTTTTATGCGCCCATAAACTTCTAAAACCTAAGAATAAGTTATTTATGTACACATTCACATCTTCGGAAATAAACATAAACTCAGCCGAAGATGTGCTATGCTCTCGTAAAAAGTTATCACTTTAATATTTGCAGGCTATACTCGTACATATAAAGAATATTACGGAGATCGAATAATCCTAAGATCAATTCCTTATATTCGTTATATTTTTTCAGTGCTGTAGCGATTCTGCTAAAAGAAATAGCTTCATATATTGTGTGGATCAATTCTTTTTCGTTATTTTTTTTTTAAATTTTCACAAAAGTGTATTTACTCGTGACATAACAAAATAAAAAGCTATCGTAATAATTCCTCGAATTATTCGCTTAATTTATTTGAATATGCTGCTAGCCTTTGAGCCATACTTTGCTGTCTTCGCAAGTTAATTTCGTAAAAAATCCACACAATTCCGAACGTTCCTTGTTTAAATTGAAACCCGACTACAAAAGAAAAGATACAAAGAACAGGTTCTAAACTATTCCGCAATCATCGGCAATACTGCATGTGACGCATCGAAACTAACACATGGGGATAAAACTATTGTGACGTAAGATTCTCCAAATCTAGGTAAAACGAAAACTAGTCTTGGTGGATATCCTACGTACACTTTTGGAAGCATTCGTCCAAGAAGCTCTAGTCTCTTTCAAACATTGAAAGACTTTAGTAGATATCGTATGGTTATGGGTTGGACACGATTTTGAAAAGGGGAACGGTATTCTTCTACTGCAACGCGCCCGTTGCTATTTCTGTACTTATATACAAATGCCATGTCAGCGTATTTCGTGTTAGTATCACAAACTACATACATTCAATACACGTCAATCTCAAATAATGAACGACCCCTGTTATATCGAGAAAGGGAAAATAGGGTTGTGCTCCGGAGAACCTGAAGAGAGGAAACGTGTATGGGTTATGCACCCAAAAGTACTTTGCTCGCATTCATAATATCTTTCATAGTTATTACATTATACACATACTATACGGTATCGTGAAAAGCCTTCTATATTCTTTTATAATTCTAGAGCAGCAATGAAAAACTGTTTAGTGTCAGATTTTATTTGAGTTCAAATATATAGAGTGTGAATAAATTGGCGAAAGAATTATATACAGTGATGTTTGTATATTTCTTAAAATCTTAATATTCTAATGTTGTAACTTATCTCCTGTGTATGCAAGACTCATTTGAAAAAGATCTACATTTGGCAACATTGTTATATGTTACTTAAGTTTGTATTGATTTACATAGTAATTGAAATAGCGGAGAAAACAATCGCATGAAGTTTTTTATTTTTAATTTTATTTTACTGTAATAAATCGAAAAACAAGGCTTTTCCATTTAATGCTGGCATTCTAATTATTGAAACTGTATATCAAGAGAACGTCCTTACATTTACCAAAAGTATGTAATATATTTTAACGAATTTTAAAAGTGAGACATAATGTCAACCGATATGGAACTGTGACTGATTATGACTGATCGAATTATTATAGATTTGCATAGAGTTTATTAGAATAAATTTAAAGTTGAAGCTGTTGGTTTAAATATTGTAACGTTTTCGGGGTTTAAATAATCACCACGGCGATATATTTTATAAAAAGTATTTATTTCGACACTTAAAGCTTAATAAAATAATAAACACTAATAAAAACACCAACACTAAACGCTACTTAAAAACACTTATTAAACTAATTCAATTCATTCAATTACTAATATTTTTTATTTCTATGATTTATATTTACTGAGATTTATTTCCACGGCTCGCTTGCTCACTTGGACTTTTCACTATGCGTTCTCTGATATAGACGAACTGACTATACTCGCACGTGTATTTTGATACTTGCCGCGCTACTGGAGAAGAAATCTACATGTTTCCTGAAAGATCTAGCAGATTCACGCTAGAAATTTCCATTGCGAATTAACGCACCGTATACTAGCAGCCTCTGTGAGCAGTCTCGCGATCTAGGGATGACAGCAGGGAACTCTAAATTCAAATTTAGAAATAGGCGCGTGTGTGCAATACATAGTTTCTATTCTTTGCGATATAGTTTCAATCACTCCCTCCAGTATTTCTGGTATAATTCTCCAATATTGGTGCGTTTATTTGTTTCCTTACTTCGGTAGCGTTTAAGGAAGGCGTAGCAGATACTTTTTCTGTAATAAAACTCCAAACAAAAAAGTTTAATGGATTAAGTTCGGGCCATAAATTTGAACCACCACGTCCCATCCAACTGTTTGGAAAATGTTGTGAACGGAAGCTGCATCGTGCCTGTACAGCTTATTGGGTCGCACATTCAATAACATGTCATTCAATATTCTTTCAAACATTAGTGTTCACAGCATCTAAAAACGTTCAAAAAATGGTTTACAACTTAACAGAAACCTCTTTTTGTGACCATCATCACGAAATGTGTGCGGATGTTGCTCTGCCCAAAATCGAAAGCTACGAGTATCAAAGGCTTCATCTTGGTTAAAACTGCATTCATCGCTCTAAAAAAGTTGCTTAGAGAAACCGCCATTTATATAAAGAGGTTGACTTCAGAACGTGTACTGAGGCGCAGCTTTTAATACTACAGTAAATAAATAATTTTGCGGCTTCTGCTAATCCCAATATATTTGCCTGAAAATCTGATCTTTCATTATAGTCGTTGTTTTGGTCTTCCAGCACTTCGTTGACTTGTTAATTGAAGATACGAGTGGATGAAGGTGTTATGTTACAAAATCGTTTGATTTTTCAGAAATTAAGTTTTTTTATGTAATTTTTCTCAAAAGTAGTGTAACATAACCACCTTCATACATTCACCCAAGACTCGAGTTTCTTTGAATTTCTGGATTTTCGATGGTGCTATGATGAAAGATGAGTACAACAAAACACCTTCATTCATGCAAAAAAGACAGTTTTTAAAATGCGACTTTTTCATTCACTCGTATCTTCAATTATAAACGAACCTATTTCCGGAAGACGTTGGTCCAACCTTCGGAAGATATTGGTTGCGAATTATCTCCGGTTTGGGTAACGAACACGCATTGTCTCGTCCCCATTTTCAATACATGCATCATATACCATGTACTGTACATGTTAGCATACTCGATAAATGGAAAATCCATCCTAAACGGACGAAAGAAAAACTAAATCACCTAAAAGACGTAAATGGAAGACAGAATATATAATAAAATATATTAAAAGAAACATTAAAATGATTCAAGAACGGATTAAATAGGTAAATAATATTTCGAACTACAGAAAAACAGCATAACGCAATTAAAGACAATTCCAAATAGTTCAACTATTTGCAATGGTATCTTGAATACTGCATTCCAATAGTAATCCTAACTATTCTAACCAATAGTAAGTAAATTACAGATTTATATTTTTCAATATTATTTATGCGTCAATGTAACTATCTAATAGCTTCGGGGCGCAAAGATTGTTAACAGTTAGGGCCGCGAAGTATTCATTTACTTCCGCAGACGCGGCGTGTGTTATTTCGGGAATATTACTAGGGAACTTAAATTTCATAGAAAATAGGGTTTGAAGGTTTAATTTCGGCAACGGGAATTGAATTACAATCGGACGATTTAGAAAGACGAGTAATATGTAGGGGTCCGAATACATCTCGTGGAATTAGAAAGTATTGCTTATAACAAATTTATAGTGACTTTTGCAGAGGGCTTAGAAATGTTTACGGGTGCTTGACCCATCCGTGAGGGTGGAACAGGGGCGGCTTTTGTTGTTTATAATAGGGGTATTGAAATATATAAACAAAAGTTTAAATTAGGGGATTATTGCAATGATTTTCAGGTAGAATTAGTTGCAATAAATCAGGCAATACGTTATATTAGGGAACGAGTGCAAATTTATACGGCACGTGCGAATTATAGCTGATAGCTTATCTGTATTAGAGGCGTTAGGGAATCCGACTGATTTGTTATTAGATACTTAGGATAGGTTGCGTGAGGGAGGTGTAAAACTTTTTTGAACTAGGGCTCACGTAAGCACAATCGGTAATGAGAGGGCGGATCAATTAGCGAAAGAAGCAGTTTAACATGCCCTGCTATATCTACCTCACCACATTCACAATGTGAATCATTAACCCTCCCAATTCTACATATGATTTAAAATTACCGTGACCTGTTATTAACTCTATCGCCTAATAGGACAAACCAATCCTCATTTTTCTGAAACGATACCAATAAATTTTCTCACCTCCTATTTAAAGTGGTATCTCACCCACTCTGCCAATCATTATCGATTTTGTCCATAAACGCTTTTCTAATTACGCTAACCGAACTGCTCCTTCACGCCACCTCTTTTGCTAATTGATCCGCCTTCTTATTAGCGATTGCACCCACGTGAGTCCTAGTCCAAAAAGTTTTACTCCCCTCTCGTGTAACATGTCCAAGGTAGCTAATAACAAATCGTCGGATTTTTAAAATTCCCTAACGCCTCTAATACGGATAAACTATCAGTTAACATTACGCATTGACGCATGTGGTATTGAAGTTTCGCCCACACCTGATATAATTCGATTCAATTTCAATTCTGATAGCTGTGCCGTAGGTAGGGTCCTTCTTGAACGATGAAGGCGGCTTCCGTGTCAATTCGTTCCTAGCTGTTATAAAAGCAAATAAAACGACAGCAGTATCTATTCTAATATTTAACAATAACTTAATCCTAATTATTCCATCCAATAGTAATTAAATTAAAGATTGGCGTGAATGATTTAAATCTCTCCTCCTAGTTCGCAAACGATAATAAAATACCATGGAAACAATCCTCCGCTGTGATCTTTAGTATACTATTTTGTCTCGATTACTTAGGTTAGGTACATACTTAGCTAATTTACGTCAATTAGTTAAAATTTCTTGTTTCGTCGAAATCTCAAGTACGGGAAGGAATTGATCTAAAGTCCATGTGAAACTTTTTGTTCAGAATTACCTATAGAAGATGTGATGTAAGTTTATCGGTGGCTTTTGGGAACACGGTGTATATGACTCATTTTAGACAAGTGTGTACCACATGTGTATATTATGCAGAACTCACAATATTTCGACTAATATCAACACCTATCGGACACTATTAAATGATTTTATAGCAATTTTTGTTTCCTTTTAATTACAAATTTACTTTTTATACATTATTTATTTTGAGTAGGATTTAAATTCTTATAGTACGTCATACATCTTTCAATATATTTTTATTTATTTATTTTTTCTTTACTCCACTCGACACATTTGTGAGTCAACTCGTATTTGTGTACAGCTGCTGTTCTTGGCGCGAGGTTCCGCGGTGCTGACTCTTGCCTCCTTGCAGACGCGAACGGAAATTTGGATCCAGAAGCGCCCCCTGCCAATTACGGAAGGAGAAGATCCAGAGCTGTCCTTTATCAACTCTCCGGCCACTACAAACAGGACAAGATCAAGACCAAGCTGAAATTGAACAACGTAAGTGGATTAACTTGTATTAGCGCATCGATGTGGGTGGTACAATTGAATTGGGTGAAAGATAAATGTGAGACAGCTAGTACCGAATAACAATGTCTCGATTGATTTATATTAGTTTGTAGCAGTCCTAACAGCTGTTTGAATCTATGCAGTAGTAAATTACTATTACGCTGAAGTGCAGAATGTAACCAGTGAAGCTCATAATTAACGTAATAAAGTCTGGAAAAATGTGTTACTGTTCACTTTTAAGTATTTAGTCAAAAAGTAGAGTTTTATTTTTTGTAACTAAAACATGTATATACGTGAAAACTGTTTCACATTTAAACATGATGATCATAGAGTGGCGTTCACCAACTAATGATATAAACATAGGGAACTTTTGATTTTTAGCTGGGTATTTGGAAAATAGGTTCTGGAATGTTTTGGACACTTGTTATGTATTTTTTTTTGTATTTTTGAGTTAATGTTTAGGATAATTTTCAAAACGAATTACCTAGCCTTCATACAACTTTTTAGCAGCAACAATTTTCATTTGTTCAAGCTATATCCCGTAATTTAGATAATTTAGGCGCTATCCGGCGATTTTTTTTTTTGTTGCTGTCTGATATGGGGTCTCTGAAAACACTGCAGTCTCTTTGGACTTTTGTATTTAGTCTCCAATTAAATTATACCAACTCTTTCAGTATTCTAGTACCTTGCATTAATCTGTACGGGCCAGGAAATAATTCTCTGGATTCATCTTTGGCTTGCCAAAAATTGCCTGCCTTTTCTTGCATGCAAAGACTCGCATTCGCACATAATGCGGTATGTTCTCTATCATCCCACTACAAAGTGTGATGTTGGTATTTCCAGTGTTGATCTCAATTTTCTATACCGAGGTGTCTTTTCAGTTTACAGTTCCCGTTAGGAGACCAGTTACAGTGCGAAAATGAGCTGCAGTAGCTCTTTTTTGATGGTCTCTTAATAAAGGTATTTCCATCAATTCGCCTGGTTGTATTAGTTGAATGCTCTTTGTGTTTTGCTTTGACCCAACTTTTTATCTGCTCTCCTTTCGTGTTTTCAGACACTCCTAGAACCGGTTCTAGACCTATATATGAAGCCATTGACCCCTTTCTGGCTAACTCATCGGCTTCTTTGTTTCCTTCGATTGCCGAATGTCCGGGCCCCTATAGCAAAGTTTTGCAGTACAGTATTGTGGTTTGTCAGGCTATTTAGTTCTCGAATACGTTCGTAAACCAATCTTGATTGTACTTAGCGTTTAATAGTGCCCTCAGTATCGCCTGGCTATCGTAATACAGATTCGCTTATTTTCATAAGCCCATTGAGTGATTTTAGTTGCACAATACAATGTTACACATGCCTCCGCTTGAAAGACCTTGACGTATTTTCCTAGTGGAAGGTTGATCATCTCGAAAATATATTGTCGAAATCATCTGGTCTGATCTCATTCCCGAAAGGTTGCCTTCCACATAATAATAATAACTCAGCACTACAGGTCTTGAAGGCCCTTGGCTAGAGTGCCGGAACACACCGAGCCACTGAGAAGTGTTGTCCGAATGGTGACCCAACCAACAACCGGTACCGCATATTGCTGCTTGACTTTCAAGATTGGCAATGATGCACCCTTCCTTCTCAGCCGTACTGCCGGCGCC
The DNA here is from genome assembly GCA_004143645.1 of Protaetia brevitarsis. Lineage (NCBI taxonomy): Eukaryota > Metazoa > Arthropoda > Insecta > Coleoptera > Scarabaeidae > Protaetia > Protaetia brevitarsis. The sequence goes on along the minus strand of RXPK01001380.1, from coordinate 91,639 downwards.
TTCCACATGATGGTCAATAATATTGTGTCCCACTCCTGCATATCTACCATTTGGTAGTTCTTGCAATCTGTGGCGTCCAATTCTTGCCTCGTCAATTGGTCACCAAATGGAGAGGTAGGACGCTCTATGAAGCAATCCTTTGCTGCTGTAGGAGTAATCCTCATTGCTCCTGCTGTTCCTAAACACGCAAGCATTCTAAGTTCAGATTCAAATTTACGTCTTTGGATTGATGTATATATAATGTATATATTGGTGAGTAGCACAAAACTGCCGTTCTTACTATCAATCCTTTAAGTTTTAAACTTCACATACTACATGTTTCGGCCTAGGCCATCTTCAGATATGTTTGTAATATCTATCGAAAGTAATGAAACTTGTCAAATTTTACATTTAAAAATATTTTATTTTAATGAAATAAGTTTATTTAAATTGGAAAAATTATCACCAAATTTTGAAATGTTATAAGTTACCAGGTTGAGAGAATACTGAAAACGGCAGCACTAAGATATTTTACTTCTTGCATTAGCTTTATTTCTTCACTCTGCAGTTTTAAGGGTCCAAGACCATCTAAGTTCATCTTTCTCGTTAATGTTATTGTGATCGCTTTGGAGGATATTTAAGACCCTCCTCTCAGTTCATGCCTGTCATGCCACTTCTAAAACGTTCTGTATTTTGTTTCACACTGCGCTATTGAATTTATCCTCTGTCGACCCAAACCACTAATGTCCCTCCGATGATGGTTGCGCAAAACTAAGCGGTATCCGAGGATAGTATGGACGTAAAGTTAGAGACGTACAAATAGCGATTTGAAAAGATAAAGCTTTATAATATAAATGCAATATCTTAAGCACGGAAGTAAAAAAAAAAAACCTGATAGGTACTGCAACAGCAACAAGATGCATGCCTTTAAATCTGCCCTTCCATTGGTTTTGTAAAAACCAAAAGAAGGAAGAGTTACGAGGAGAAGCTCTACATTTGTAGATTGGAAGTAAGTGGATAGAAGGAGTCGTTTATAAAATTAGTATTTCCTTTTCTACTCCCGTCAAATACTTCGTTATTAAATTTTCTGTTTTTAACAGTACTTTTACAATTATAAAATCGTCTTTTACACCATATTAAGTATATTTAAATTGCTCGTCGTTCCCTTTAATATCTTCCCATTCACCAGTTACCAAAAAAGTAACCACGCAATTATTAGAAACCCTATATTTTTAAAGCAGGGGAATGTCTTTAAGCCGGAAATCCTCTAACTAAGCATTTATGTTGAAAACCTTGATGTTATCCCGTTTATAACGTTTTACGTCTTAGGATTTCTATTCGTCAGGCCATTGTATTAAATTTCTTTCACACTGGTTTTGGCAATCCTCTGCAGCCGTGTTCTAAGTGGTCAGCCACGTTGTTCTTTTTCTAGAAGAATCCATTCTAATAACAGTTTTGGAAGTCTTGCCTTTTCCATTCTTCTTACGTGTCTATACTCAATCAGTTCTCCTATTTCTTCGTCTCCTACTGGTGATCTTTCATGGCATGGAAAAATTACGAACCTATTAGACTTGAAACCAATAAATATTACTTATTTTGATCGTTGCCTATCGTTCACCAATCGGTGCACGGTAAAAAGCACGCATCTCTAGTGCAGCGTAGCGTGAAAATATTCTGCTTGGTAGAATTACGCTGCGGGTGGAGAGAGTATATGCTTAAAGGCAGACCAGTTTACACAATCATTGCAATAACATTCACGAGAAGGAGGAGCTTTGATGGTCTTAATTTTTGAAACTCTGAAGACCACATTGTGGTAAATTGAGTGCATTAACTTTTTGCTAGTGATGTATATATTTCCTTTTCGCTAGTGGTGTGTATATTTACTTTTTACCTAGGACTGTTTTTGTCTGTTAACATGTTGTACGCTGGTATGTATGTGTATTTCTAGAATAAAGATATTCTGGGTCGAACCTTCGTTTAAATAACACAACACACATGACTTGGACAAATTTTTTTAACAGATATTTCGAGGTGAAAATCACAGATCGGATAAGCTGGAATCAATCCAACTACAGACACTGGTTCGGAGAATTCATCTGCTTTACAAACGGATCAAAAATACAAAACGGAATCCACAGCCGGGTTAAAAATACAATGATCACCCTTCCAATAGAATAATATGCCATGGTTTTTCAAGCAGAGGCATACGCAATATTGGATTATACAACTGAAATCAATCACAGGGCTTATGACAATAGGCGGATCTACATTGCTAAAGACAGCCAGGCGATACTGAAGGCATTAGTAAACCCTAAGATACAATGGAAGCTGATTTGAGAATGTATTCGAGAACTGAATAGCCTTACAGACCGCAATAGAAGTCATTTTGCTGCGGGTGACCGGACATACAGCAATCGAAGAAAACGAAAAATTCGATCAATTAGCAAGAAAGGGATCATCTCCTTCATATATAGGCCCAGAACATGTTCTGGGAGTATCTAAAAACACAGCACGAGAGCAAGTGCAAAGTTGGGTTTGAGAAAAACGAAAGAACACTGGAATGCGGCCGGACAAACTCATGGTAAGAGGTTTATTAAAGGGCCATCAAAAAGAAGGTTGAAGAGCTACTGCGGCTCAATAGGAATCATCTTCACTTCGTAACAGGTCTTTTAACAGGACACTGTACACTAACAGAAAATAGGGATCAACACTGGAGATACCAGCTGTAGACTGTATAATGAGAGGACAAAGAACGCTTACCACATTCTATGAGAAAGCGAGGGTTTGGACACAAGAAGACAGACAATTTTTGGCAAGCCAAAGATGAACCCAAAGAACTACTTCGATCAACCAGTCAGGAGGCCTGTACAGATAAGTGCAGGGGACTAGAATCCTGAAATGGCTGGTATTTTAATGGGTAAAGGAAATGGGAGGCTAAATACAAAAAAGCTAAGAGGCTGCGATGTTTCCGAATTCCCTCCATGTCAGACCGCTCCCACAACAAAAGAAATCTGTTATGTAGTACAATGCAGAAGGTGTCATTCTTGCATATTGCGGAACATCCTCGGGCCTAACCTTATCTGCTCGTATAAACATTGAAATTCGCCATATTTCAGTTCTTATTTGCTTCGTCGTGTTTTTATTAATGCAGTAGAAGATTAATATTTTTAATTAGATTGCAGTAGTTCTTTTCCTATGACAATATGTAACCTTTATTAGCTATTAGGTGACTATATGAGAATTATATTTATAAAACCTTTCCTTTATCATAAATCTTCTGTCGCTTACTTTCCGAAACGAGCGCAAGTGTTAAATGTTTTACCTCCAGATCGAAATAGTATTAAATTTTATTACTGAATAAGGGTAGAAAGAACAATTAGTAAATTACGAAATTAGAACATATTTGCCAATTTAGTAGTTATTTCGGGCTTCCCTGAAGACTAACTATTTAAAATATTAACTTAATGAGCAATTAAACAGTTGGCCGGGAATACATTAATTAATTAAGCCTTTTTGCGCGGGATTATTTGCCGTCAAAGGTCAAAGTTATATAAAGAACACGATCGTCTGCAAATGGGAGTTGAAAACTTCTTAAGGTGTGACGTTAATGAGCGGCAAATCTGTTATTAAAACAAAGATTAACACGCTAACACGCTTTCACGAACATAATACTTGCCAAAAAAATATATTAACTTGAGACGGTTTTCGGTATCTTTATTGCCCCGTAGGCCGCTTTTCATGTTTAGCTCGGGTGTTCTAGTTTATTTTTTACTCCTCTTTTTGACAGCGTCATGAATAAATTGTTGTGAATCCGGTAAATTTATGAAAGTCATAAATTTGAGGTAGTGACATCTAATTATATTGAAAAATATGTGGTTTTTAAGATTGATTGTAACTTAACCTAAAATAAGGTATCCAAGATGAAAATACTTGGAACCGATAAGAGGGTCGATTATTGTTTAAATTGTTTTAAAATCCCTGGCAATTTATAAGATTTGGAAATGTGTATTTTAGTATGATTGGCACCTTGCAACATTATATATTTCAAAACTCGTTGTACTTACTGAACAAAATATAAAGTGGTGCACTACTTTCCTGTCGGTTTATATACGAAAAGCAGTACAATTTTTTCATTAATTCTCCGTAAATCGCTGGCGCCTCACAGATATCATTTAGCTCCAGAGTTAAGAGCTATGTAGATTCATAAGAAGAAGATTTTAAAATTGTTTCGAAACATAAAGAGTGGTTCAAAAGAAAATTACGCACCAATGTTGCGAAAAATTAAATAGAACACTATAGCATATATTATGATAGCCTCTGCCGAATAAACGCAAGTTACAGCCATATTTCCTATACCTAAAGACATTCGTTTCTGAGACTCTTCAACAAAATGTAAGTCAAAATTTAAAAGGCATGTCTTGTATGTTTAAACTAGATATTATATATATTTATTTTTTAACCAAAGCTTAATATTAAAATAAAGATTGTGTTCGAAAATTATGCAGGGTGAATAAAACTTTTACATGAATTTGAAACAGCCTGTATTTATTACCAGCTTGTTGAAATTTATTATTTAGCCAATTATGTTCTAATTATATAACAAGGCTTAGTGGATTTATTGGCTTAATTGAAACACAAAAACTGAATTAGCGACGTTTCTACTTTTGTTATTATTTCACACCAACATGATGTTGTTTCGTCAAATATTAATTGACATATTAAAAAATCTTTGTAAAGAACAATGACACATTTACATTTATGTGGATGAACAATATATAAAATACTCAGTTCTGAAACGTCGAGAATTCGCATTTGAATTAAACCAATGAATCCACTAGCCCTTGTTAAATATGTTTATTACCATTTTTAGGTTCTAATTCCAATAGTATGTAAGATTGTATTAAGGTTTCATATCTATTTTTGTATTTTCTAATTATTTAGGATTTGCTATTTCAACGAATTTCTAGGCTTTTCTTCTTTCAGGGTAGGCTTTGACAAAACTCTTGTTATTATTCATTGTATAGATAGGCGATATTTATCAGCCTAATTTTTTAAATTTCCTTACATACTAATTGAAAAGCCATAATTTAGTAAACATATTTATTAAATATATACTCTATTCAAACACATAAACCTAATGGGTAAAAGAATTTGACAAATTTTTAAAATGAAGGTCATCATTTTCATCCTTATTCGTTTTTTCATGTTGTCGAGTGTGGTTGGTGGTCTAACATAAACAATATTTTTCATGTGATCTCTCAAAAAAAAATTAAGGCTGCTTAACTCTAGGGACCTCACTGGCCAATTCTGCAGAGCTGTGTATCCTATCCACCTGCCTATCTATCCTCTTTACACATTCGGGAAGCGTGAGGAAGTATAGGCTAATTGTAACAATTTTTTAGCACCAATATATATCTTACAAAATAATAGTAATGCTTTCACTACTACTATTTCCGTAACCATTAATTGATTTTGGTTTATGATTAGTAAAGCGGTATCCCCCAAGCCAAAAATAACATTAATTCCTATGAATTAATATTTGAAATAAAATATTCTAAATTACCAGTAAAGCATAAGAGATAGACATAGCAAGCATCAACAACAACTAACAATCGTCTGTTAAAACTATAATCTAAATAAGATAATAAATACAGGGCGTTTCATTTAAATTAAGAGAGTTATTTACTTTTACTGATAGGGAAAATTAAAAATAGGTTTTTATTCACCCTGTAATTTTTGAGTATCATTTTTATTTTATTATCAAATCTAATGCTTTGATTAAAACAAAAATACATTTCAAAACATCAAACCTAAATAAATAAATAAAAATAAAGCTGAAGTGTTGTCGAACGATACAGTCGAGGTATAAATCGCTCTTCAAAAAACCTTCAATATTTAGTGATTAACTGAATAGTTTCGGTAGTGTTTAATATCAAAATATACATAAACCAAAGCACAACATAAACATTATAATCGTGAATTAACATAGATTATATTTATCGTAAAAGAAAGAGTTTTTAACAACCAAGCTTCGCAAGCTGAAGATTCAATACGTAAGTTTTTTATACTTGTCTTCTTTTTACGTGTTGTCTACACCATCTGTATATGAATACATAAATACGAGCAAATAATAGAAAAAATTGTTGAAACAGGTGATAACATACAACTACAACTAACATATATTATTGTATATACATATACTGTATCTCTAGTGTTTATTCCCGTCCGAGGTCCGTCCTTTCTGTCCGTTAGACACCGCGAAGGACCCCGCTGGTGCGAAGAGTATTATCCCTACCTATCCTAAATATAATGTTTGAAGAACAATGACTAAGACTAGAAAGAAAAAAAACAATAATACAAATAAAGAATCCGATAACGATAGTAGCGAAGATGAAGTATCGAATAACAAAATATATAAAATGCTGCAAGAAATGCAAAAATCAATAGAATTTATGACTGAAAAATTCGATGCAATAGAAAAAGAAAACATAGAAATTAAAAAAATATTAAAAAAGAATGAAAAGGAAAACGAAAAATTAGTAGAAAGAGTAAAATACTTAGAAAACGTTATAGAAGAAAATGAAAGGGACAAAGTAAAGAATAACATTATAATAAATGGAGTAGAGACACAGGACAATGAAAACGAGAAAGTGGAGGAAATAGTAAATAAGATTATGGAAAATTTAAACATAGAAACAGAAAATAATATAGTTAAATGTTATCGCAAAAGGATCGATAAGGATAACAGCCCAATAGTTGTAGAATTAAAGACAACTGAACTAAAAAATGAAATATTAAAAGCTAGGAAAAATAAAGGTATAATAACAGTAAAGGAATGTCGTATAAAAGGAAAAAACAATAATATCTTTATAAACGAACAACTAACAAAAATGTCAAATACGTTATTCTACAAAGCCAGAGAACTCAAAAAAGAAAAGAAGGTAAAGTATGTATGGACGAGAGACGGGTACATCTACATCAGAAAGACTGATACTAGTAAAAAAATAAAAGTAAGATCTGAGGAAGATCTTACAAAATGGAAACATTAAAAATAATATAAAATTATATCATATATAAAAAAAAAAAAAATTAGTCAAAATGTATAAGATATATATGCAAAATATCAGAAGCATCAAAAATAAATTTGCCGAAGTAGAAACAATACCCACAATAGAGAATTATCCCGAGATTATTGCACTAACGGAAACATGGCTATCACCTATGGATCAACACCTATATCAACTCTACAACTACAATGCAGAATACAACTCCAGACTTAATAATAAAGGAGGTGGAATAGCTCTATATGTAAAAAAAGAAATACAATATAAGACTATATTTAATCGAACAATAAATAATATAGAAATATTATCTATCTTATTAGATAATGATAATATTACAGTAACTTTGATATATAAACCACCACAAGTACTATTTAACACTTTAGAAAACTTACTAAGAAACAACATATTATGCAGGCGAAAGAAACACTTAATAATAGGTGACTTCAATATAAACATAATGGAAAAAAGCAACACCGTGAAAACCTACGAAAACATATTCAAGGAATATAACTACAAAATAATCAATAAAAGAACAAACAACTATTATACCCGCAAAAATAGCACAAACAACCACAGCATTTTAGATCACGCTATCACAAATATTAAAGATAAAATCACAATCAAGATAGTACCAACCAAATTTCAGACCACTACGCAGTTAGAACGATAATAACCAAAACACCACAAACGCTGAAATACAGATATTACGAAAAAACCGATACAAATTACAAAAATATAACACACCAAATATCAGATATCAAAGAAACAGACGTAAATAGCTTTGAGCAATTATCAGTGACACTCCAAAAAATAATCGAAAGAAACCAAACAATAAAAAAAATCAAAAGAAGAGAAGAATGTCCATGGATAAATGAAAACGTACTGAGAGAAATAAAAAGCAGAAACAAACTATATAGAAAGTACACAAAATACCCACACAATGAGAAATATAAGAACAAATATCTTGAAGCAAAGAAACAAACACTATCTACGATAAAGAATGCAAAAAAAGAATACTATACAAGAAAATTCGAGAGATACCGAGCCGAACCATCAAAAACATGGAACCTAATAACTAAAGAAATAAACAAGAAAAATACAAAAAGCCGACAAATTCAAGAAATAGAAAGAGAAGACACCACAAAAACGACAAATGCAGACGAAATAGCTCAAGAAATAAACAAATATTTTGCAAACATAGGAAAAACATTAGCGGAAAGACAAATTGCAAAATTAAACAAAATCCCACCAATGACAAACACCCCAAAACTGGAAACACAATTTAAAATGGAAGAATTAACTGAGGAAGGAGTACAAAAACTTATAACAGAATTAAAAGACAATAAGGCACCAGGATTCGACAAAATAACTTCCAACATAGTCAAACGAAACACAAACCATCTAGCACCGATTTTGACAAAACTGATCAATAACATAATAAAAACTGGAACTTTTCCGGAATATTTAAAAAGAACACAAATTATCCCTATACATAAGAAAGGAAATACTCTCTATCCTGAAAACTATAGACCGATATGCCTGTTATCTACGCTATCTAAAATCTTGGAAAAAGCTCTACAAAAGCAATTAAGTGAATATCTACTACAGAATAAAATAATTAATAAAAATCAATACGCTTTCCAAAAAAACTCGGGAACTACGTCAATAGTCATCGATCTCTTAAATAATATAAAATCTAAAGTAGATAAAAAGAAAATAGTAGTAGTAATCTTCATAGATATGAAAAAAGCTTTTGATACTGTATCAAAATCAAAAATAATCGAAAAACTAACTAGATTAGGAATCAATGGCACCGAAAAAAACCTAATAAAAACATATCTAATAAACCGACCTCAAACAACAGTAGTGAATAATACTGAGAGTCAACCACTGATGGCAGAATACGGCATACCACAAGGCGGAAATTTACCTCCAATTTTATACATAACATACACAAACGATGTATTTGATATTAACATGAAGGGAGAGCTATATGCATATGCTGATGACATGTGTATCGTGTACTCTGGAAAAGATAAAGAAAAACTCCAGCAACAGATCGACTCTGATGTAAAAAAAATGGAAGAATGGTGTCAAGAAATTTGTTAACAATCAACGAGAAAAAAACAGAATATATGGTCTTTCAAAAAAAGAAACATCCCACTAATTTTAAAATAACTTTCAACAACGAGGACATACCACAAGTAACTTACATAAAATACTTAGGATTAACAATACAAAATAACTTAAAATGGGATAAACACATAAATACACTGATCAATAAAAATGCTATGGCCATAGCGGCAATAAACAAAATAAGAACCATCATCCCAGAACATATGAAAAAACCAATATATCACGCAATTTTTACATCGCACTTAAACTATTTAATAAATGTCTGGAGCGACACTTCAAAGAAGAACCTGATAAAGATACAAAGACAACAAAATAGAATACTAAAACTAATGTACGGCTTTCAGAAAAGAACTCCAACAACAGAAATTTACGAAAAGACCAAAGAGCTAAATATTCAGCAAACAATAACACAGAAAAATTTAATATTAATATATAATATCCAAAAACACCTGATAAAAACAAATATACAACTAACAAGCACGAGACAAATACATAATTATACAACAAGAAGACAATCATATATTAGAACAGAAAAGAACTTGAGCAACAGATATAGAAAAATACCTACGACAGAAACTATAATAAAATATAATAACCTATCAAGAGAAACAAAAAATTTAAATCACCTGCAATACAAGAACAAAATCAAACAAATGTTACAACAAAAAATATTATAACAACGTAGAAGGACTCAAAAACTAAGAGCAGGACCACTTCGTCCTCAATACCGATAGTCCGAGACGAGACGGAAATCTCACCATCTCGAGACGAGGCCAGAGGACGGGAAACCAACGCAGCACTAGCCAGCTTCTGTGGATTGGCATAATGTATCAAATGGATGTGTTTTTCATATGTACTTTGTTACTTTGTCATGTATCCACCAATAAATAATAATTAATTAAATACGCAAGGGAGACACGTCTTTTCGGTTTTAGTCTACATTTTGAAAAAAGTAAAATAAACATCTTAGAAAGGGGTTAAGATTAAGAGGTTTAAATAATGTAATAGTAACTTGATACTGTTAAGATCTACGATAATATATAGGATGTTCCATGTAAATTTTCTCAACATTGGTGTATCATTTTCTGTTGGATCATTCGGAACAATTTCAAAACTATCTATATAATTCTTAATAAAAAACACTTTGTATACTTTTGCATTCCGTGGAGTGGTGATGTCTTGTTATGCGTATTACACCGACAGAACAAAATATTAATTGAATTCAAACTTTTTTAATCTTTAAAAACTGAAGAACAAGTTAACAGTGCTAAGTGAAAGTATAAGAAATGTTTAATTCTTCTTGTTAGGTAACTCAATAGCAAAAAAGTTTTGACATACATATATGTATATCTTAAACGGCCCATAGACAATTTATCGTACTACAAGATATACAACTCGACAGTTTGAGCTACAGTTGCACCGTGTGTATGACTCTCATTCAATCTGTAGTGCAATACGATTGGATTATACGGCAGTATTGCATGCATAAAATTTGTGGTGCAAAGCCATGCAACTTGCGTTTAAATTTGAATGTATGTGGGCATTCATCTATTTGTCGATATAACTGGTTCATTAGCTAAATTCATATGTGTGTAAGTAGATATGCTGAACCGGTTCTGGCACATAGAAATTCTATATGGTTTACGTAGGGGATCTAAATTTAGTTTACTTCCGGCTTTTTCGGATGCCTATCACCGTCTCGCTGCGCTGGAGAGCTAGAGAGGATGGAGCTCCTTAACAAGTGGTCCTATGCTATTGGACGGGGCGCTTTCGGATGTCCAACTTCTATCACGGGGCCCCGAACGATCACTCTTATGGGGGGCAATGATGATGACAGAGTACGTAGCATCTATTGTAATTGAATCGGTGATTGAACTATCGCATAAATATAGGACACGTTCCCTTTTCCAACTCGCCAATTTAACTATAACTCCTGGAGGAGTTTAAGCAGCAGCTCCTGGACAGATTGATCAACTCCTGGAGCAGCTTAAACAGTCCCTTGGAGAACTTCTGGGACAGCTTAAACAGCTCCTGAAACAGTTTAATAGTTTCTGAAATACCTTAAACAGCGTCAATAGCATCCGTTGTTACAAGAGTTGTTTAATCTTGTTCCAGGATCTGTTTAAGCTGTTCCAGGAGTTGTTTAAAGCGGTCCAGGAGCTGTTAAACTCTTGCAGACGCTGTTTAAACTATTCCAGGAGCTGTTTAAGCTGCTCCAAGAGTTGTTTAAGCTGCTTCAAGAGCTGTTTAGGCGGTTCCATGAGTTTTTCAATCTTTTGCAGGGACTATTTAAGCTGATCCAGGAACTGTTTAACTGTTGCACGAGTTATTTAACCTGTTCTAGGAGTCGTTTAACCTATTTCAAGAACAGCTTAAACAGATCTCGCGTACTCTGCCGTCATCATCTGTCCCTCATGAGAGTGGTCCTTTCGTCCCCCGTGTTGGAGTTGGAGACTCGAAGGTCTCCGTCGTATAGCATAGCGGTAGACATCCAATCTATATTTCTAATAATGTAATTTTCGCACAAATTAAATCGTCTTCCAGTCTTCCAAACCCGCTTCCAGTCTTCTACCGTCCAGTTTCTATGTTCTTTTTAACTTGTTGATTCGTCCCGTCGCAGCAAGGGTTTCCATATCGCAACACAGCCATGAAGACCGGCAGCTTTTAAACGTCGGCGTCGCTTTACCGTACTCACAGATATTGGTGTTTCGCGATCCTGATTTTTTTCTGCAGTGCTTAGCTTAATTCGTTCATCATCAGCCCTAGTGATAACTTGTGATGCACGTGAACGTGGTCGGTTCTGTAAATCACGGGTTTCTTCATGATATCACCAACCGTTGCTCTTTTAACTCTTGTCTTTTGTGCAATTTGGCGTATAGAATACCCTACGCGGTGGAATGCAATTACAACTGCACGTTTTTCTTGGCTCGTAGACCTTCCACTTGACATTTTAACCACTAATGATTGACTCCCAAGTCGTTGTATGTGTGGACAAAGCGCTTTTACAATGATCGTTTCAATTATTGTTTGTGCAACCTGCCGTACAACTTATAGCACGATAAAACGCACCGTCTATGGTTGACACCGTTTTATAGTTGACAATAACTCATTATTATTGTTTTTAGTCAAATAAAATTTGTAATATTAACAAGCTAGAAGTTTTCATACAAAGAACACAAAGTACAAGAAAACATGTTTCTTATCAAAATAAGCTGATTGACTGCATTTCATTCACACACCCATACAGAAACACACATTCACTAAGAATGTCAATAGTGGAGAAATGTTTAATTAAAACTATTTTGAACGTCTGAAGCGGCAAGTTTAATGAAAGCGTTTCAATAAACGGTCTGGTGAGCTTCCCAGAATCCGTTATAAAAACCATATAAAACTTGTTAAATAAGCCAGGAAACGACTAGAAGAACAGTTTTTTTTTCAGTTTCATATACGAGCAGAAACTTTATAGTGGTAAAAAATGTGAAATTGTTTTGGTTAAGAAAAGTATTGAGTATTATGTGAATGTCTCAGGCTATTAATATATGTAGAAAGATTTCCAATAAAGTCTTAAGCGACTGTTCATGGTATTTACCGAGCAAGTGAAACTAATAGAGCGCCTTTGCCTTGGGAGCACGTAAAAGGAACAGAGAACAATACAAAACTGTGATAAATCAATACTATTACACATATTACTCCGTACCCTTTCCCCAAGATACTCTCTATAACTATATAAAACTTTTTTGGCCTTGTCAACTATAAATACAGTATTACTACGTCAGCTAATGCACTAGTATAGGTCGCCCAACACACAATGGCTTCTGAGAAAAGCATTCGAGGAAAGAGTGCAGGTAGCTGTGCGAAAAAGAGGGGTAGGTAGTGCCTAGAGCTAAGTACATCCGCGGCATAATTTAAGGTGTTTCAAATAAAATTAGCGCGCTCGCACTATCTACCCTCACCTTACACAAATGCTACTGCGTCGCGGTATTCTACATTGGGTGACCTATAGCAGAGATAAGTTTCCTCAGGAGATAGGCAATTCTCTTGTATATACTTATTAATAGTTTTTGCTAAAACTACCAAGGGAGGTTTGTAGATAGCGTGCGCCAAACGAATATTAAAATGTACTTTTATTTGAATTTTTTTTTTCAATTTATATTTCAAATGACAATATATAAAGATGTACATAAAAAAAAAAACTTGTGCATAAAAATAACATTTATTAATTACATCTTCAAAATTACAGCATACAAGCTATACATATATATTACATATATAATATATAGGCTTGTATTTTAACTTTCAACGATATAAGACGTAAATTTTAAATTTATAACAGAAAATCCTCCGTATTCCTATACAAATCGTAGTAATTATTATTATATTTCCAAACATGACAATATAGCTAACCTACCTTTTATATCCTCAAGGAATACTTATGGTAATCTATGACTAACTGTAGAGCGCCTTAAATAACTAACTACACCTAAAATTAGGGTAGAATTAAAGTCAATGTATTATTTAAAAAAACGTAGTCACTAAACTATCCTATAAATTTCACTTTAGTAAAAGTTTGTCAAAATATAAACATAAACCACCACCGGCACTGTATAAATACCACACCAGTAAAAAAAAACACAAATATTATTATAAAAGTAATGATCACAAGCAAATCGAAGCTCTACGTGTATTAAAAATTACCAAAAAAAATCATCAAAAAATGCACTTTGACAGAGATTTAAGACTAAGTCGTCAGAACGCAGTGGTACCAATCCATATCTACTGACTGTTACATCGCACAGTGGTCCAAATTTTTAGTTGACGGAACTAATTATTTTTTTTTCATTAAATCGACTCTTGATTAATTGTAGATTTGGGAAAAAATATACAAAAAATAGGTTCTTAGAGTTACCTTTTAGAGAGGAAAAATAGAAAAACTCCTCAGCGGTTTACAAGCTTGCAAAATACATTATTATTTTATCGGTTTTTTTATACGGTACGCTAGACGTATGTTAATATATATATAAGTATCTACCCAAAAAAAAAATATTATTTCTGCCGTTGTTTGTCGACATAATATCAACTTTGGTTTTAGTGAGATATCAAAAAAAAAAACCGCGAGTCCTCGCTTTGCAAAAATTACCAAAGATAGCTTGAAGCGTCTGAAGAACATAACTTTTACGTACTCACTTACATGCTCATTTGAAAATTACTTATTCTATTGCAAATCTAAAATTTTTATGTAATTTTATTTGCGAATATATTCTTCGTTTTAAAACAAATCAAATGCGTTTCTGGAATCTCTCTATTCTTTCTCTGTTATTTAATTCAAGTTATATACAGCGTTCATTCTTCATGAACTAGAAGCGTCATTTTTGTAATGTGAGTCTTACAAGCAGTAAATAAATCAAAATATTTTAATAAAGTAATTCTTTTTTTAAACAATCCAAAACGCAGGAAAATGCATACAGTATGCTATCTAGAACTATTGTTGCCATTCTCTTCCCTGTATATCTAATAAATTTGCTGTCTATCTGTCAAGTTGTATCGATAAATCAAACCTCCTTTTTGCGACCATGATAGAACGATTGAAGGAACTGCTAAAGGACGTCAATTTCGTCTTGAAAATAGCGGAATTTGCTTGCAGTTTGGCGACGTGTATTGTATTATTGAACTCGGCCGCTTCTCCGTATGAGAAAATTTTCCAGGGCGTGCTTGTTGACGTCGCCGCTGGATATGTCCTCATCATTCTTCCGTTGTTTGTGCTATACGCCTACCATAATAGCAACACACTTTTCGAACGTATCGTCATAGCTTGCGGTGCGATATTGAATTTCATGGCCGGCTCCCTTTGCGTCGTCAATCTGACAGGGAATTTGGAAAATGACGTGAATCTAGTCATAATAGCTGCATTCACTTTCGCTACTGGATTTCTGATGCTGGTTGACTTCTCGATTCTTCTTGGAAAAATAATATATAGTAGTGATATTTAATATGTTTATGTAATTAATAATTTTAATTCCTTTCATCATAAATGTTGTTGCATGCACTTATATAAAAAACCTATATAATTGTAGGTAAAATAATGTATTAAAACTAATATTTTTGCATCTGTCTTATTTAGAATTTAGCTTGATTTAAGCAAAATACAACCTAATCCTTTACTCACCTCGTTGGCTCTGAGATTTAGCTATATATTTCAAAAGAGAAGTACAACAACATAATATGGCATAGTAGCCGGTGGTTCTGTACTACTTTCTATTTTCTTGAATTTGCTTTGACTATAAAGGCAACCCCTCAGTTATATTCTAGGTTATTATTTTAATTCGAATGAAATAATAGGTAGAACGTTCCAGCTCCAATTAAAATACATGTTATGACAAAGTTGCGAAGCACGTTTTATCATATGAAATATATAATAAACTAAATGTTTCACCTGCACGTTTATTTGAAATGTCGGAATATATATTCGAAATATGATAATGATAATAATAACAATTTCTTTATAACTATCTCCGTTCTGATGTGTCTGTTAATAAATAATATACTATACCGCGCTTCCGGGCTGCAACTCCGTCCTGGATCTTCTTCTGGCCGACGTTTCGTCTACATTCGCAAGCAACATCTTCAGGGCTGCTGCTACTGCTGTTGAGCTTAAACTGAAAGACTAACACACATAAACGGAATCATACAGGAGTAGCGGTTACGGATTAGTGATTTACGTTAACATCCAGGACGCGCATCCAGCCCGGAAGGCTAGCAGAGTTCAGTATGGACAACGACCGGGGAGGTCTGTGTGTTAGTTAAATGCCCTTCATGTTTATTGGTCCAGTAACAAGTACATTACTTTATTTTGATCTTATTTTACCAATAAAGCATTAAAGGCATGTTTCGAAAGAGTTTTATTTGCCCTCTCTTATACTTCATAAACAAATCTCTGCCACGAGTTGTATTTGCAAGCATCTTTAAAATAGATGAAATATTTCTTATCCACAAAAAGGGTTCTAAAGAGTCACTAGTCAGTCAACGAAATAATGCAACTAATGTCCGATTAAAGAACTGTAGCGCGACTATTTTTTGACCTCTCAAAGGCTTTTGATAGAGTAGACCATGCAACTTTTCTGAGTAAATTAGAAGTAATGGGTTTCCGAAGGATAGTGCTTGGCTTACTGAGATCATACCTAACAGGTCGCAAACAATGCGTAGAAGTAAGCCTAAACGGCGAGATAGTTCGATCAAATTGGCTAGAAAGGAGGTGAACCACAGGGTTCTTTACTAGGAGCTTCTCTTTTTATATTGTGCATAAATGACTTACCCGGCATAACGAATCATTTTTCTTAATATGTATGCAGATGATACACCGCTGATTATTTCAGAACAAAACGATGAATACTTGGTATCAGAAGAATAATCTATCACTAAACGTGAAAAAACAAATTTAATAAAATTTGCTCTAAGAAATAACGAAACAAAACAATTACTTACGACACCAAACAGTTAACATTTGTAGATATAGTTAAATTCTTAGGAGTGCATCTAGACAGCACCTTAAACTGAAAAGAGCATGTTAACATTCTCAGAAAAAAAATTATCTGGAATGGTTTATACACTGAGGACAATATAAGTTCACAATGAAGCAGCATTAGCCGCGTATCACGCTTAAGTAGCGTCCATAAGCTACAGAATAATCTTCTGGGGCAACTCAGTTGACATAGAACGAGTGTTTAAACTTCAAAAAGCATGTATACGAAGTGCTTTCGGGCTGTAAAAGAGAGAGACGTGTAAAGAAATATTCAAACTGAATAATATACTTGCCGTACCGGGACTATATGTATATTTATGAATGTGCGTGCTTTGGGGAAAAAAAAAACACTACAAGCAATTACTTGCCAAATACGAGACAAATCATAATAATTACAATACTCGCAAGTGTGATAAAACAACATTACGTGTGCCTCAAACTACATGCACAAAAATACACAAGGAGGTAGTGGCACAAGTTCTCAGAATTTATAACAATGTCCCAAAAGAATTCAGACTGCAATCTGAGGACTTTCAAATCAAAAATAAAAAGACATCTAACAATATATTTAATAATACATTTAATAATCGATTGTATCTACATTCGGTGCACAATGCAAAAAGTGCCCTTTCCTTGTAAATACGAAATGTTTTCTTCAGAAATGCATGGTTTTTAAAGGAGCCGGTTTATTACTACACTCTATGCACCAATTTATTGATCAAGTTTGCCATAACTTAGATGCAAATATGGTTCCAAAATGGTAGAGATAACTGAAATAGAAATATATGGATCTAAAACTGAATATTTCGAAAGCTTGGCCAAATACCAGAATAACTTCCAGATGGAAATACATATAATCGAAAGACGCATCCAATCCAATATTGAAAGAAGTTACCAAAAGCAAGAAATTTTCATAATGCCTGATAATCAAGCAAAAAATGGTCTTAGAGTGTCTAGCAAAATTAAACGATCTAAGTAAGAGGAACAAGATAATGTTTCTCTGGGCTCCGGGACCACAGAAATAGGAGGAAACAAAATCACAGACAATCTTGCGAGAAAGTGGCTGTAACACCAGTCTTATGAGTCGAACCCTTTTGCGAGATAGGCAGCAGCACACTACTTAAAGAAGTAAAAAGTATAGTAGAGCAGATAAAATCCAACTATTCGCAAAATCTCTGTGACCATCACCAGAATAAACAGTTGTTAGAGGAACAAAGGCCTGAATTTACTAAAAAGCTTTTAAGCAAACACAGTAAGACTGCCAGAACCATAGTAGATCTGCTGGCTGGTCATTAAATAGGCGTATGTATAACACAGCATCGCATTGGTGAAAACGTTTTCGAAACATAGTTCACTTTGATTAACTTACACAAATATCTACGCAAATTATCTTGGCGATTAATCCCAACTATTCTACATTTACGGCCTGACCTGTTTCATAATCGGAACCCTAAAGCGTCTTTAACTAAAGTTTCATTTCTTAAATTAAAGTGGACTTTATTAGATTGATTTAAAGTACCCAAATACGGTTCATAAAGGCAATGGCATTTACCTTTAGCCAAAGTCGACTTTAATATAACATTTATAAGTTGGTCTCGTTGTAATATAATAGCCTCATAGTATTTGCATATAATGTTGGCGGCAACAACCACTTTTTTACATCTAATATATAAATATTTCAAATGATGACATAAGAATATGTCAAATGTAAACGTATTTATTTTTGCCTGTAAGAAATTACAATTTGACCATGGCAAGGAACAGGCAGCTTGTCGAAAAATTACTTGTCATTGTATTTGATAAAACAATCCACCCGCCTTCTGTACACTTTTCGCCGTCTAAAAGCAATTTCTGCTTTATCATTTGTCGATAAGTCTGAGTTTCTTTCTAACTAGAACTCAATAACTAACGATATCGCTTGTATGTATGAATGGAGGGTATAAATACAGGGTGATATTATACTGTGACCTATATAAAACCAACCCAAACCCTATTCTTGCTGTTTAACAGCTAGCCTTGCAATCCTATTCCTTTCAGAAAGTGCAGGATATGAGAAGGCCCCAGGTTGGATAAGTCTGTCTCTGCGATTTCACATTCTCTCAGGTGCAACGCCCTTAAGTTGCATCTGCACGCAATTTGAGAGGAAATGGATGGGTGTTTCATTCCACAAAATCTACATTCAGATTCCTCTGCAAATCCAAGCTTACTCAGATATCCTTTCAGTTTATAATTGTCCAAAGATATTCCTGTTAATATGCTGCTAATATTGTTCTTACTCAGCTTGATTAATTCTGTGAACCTCTTCTGGTTTCTAGAATCTTGCCTCATTCCCTGAAGATTTTGCCAATGATTGGATTTTCCTTGCTCCATTTTGCTTTAGAAGAACAGTTTACATTTGACTTGCGCGATTAATGTCACAATTTTACGTCACAAATTTACGTTATTTAACGTAAATCACCAACACATCGACCTTAATGCATCTTTTAAGTCTATTTTCACTTTAAAGGATGATTATGAAATACATTTCGAATGTCTCATCTTCTCGCCTCTGTCTGATGTACCCCATGGATCCAACTTGTATCAACTTTTATTTACCCTTTATATACAGGCTGATTCAAAAGCACCGGACCATCTTCTAGAAGGCGCTAAAGAATTATTATTGGACGACAAAAATGCAATCAGAATTCTTTAGAACTTTTGATTTTTTTTTAAATTGTATTTAAAAATAAAATAATCCGGCAACATTTCATGCTAAGGTAAAACTGTACGTTAATGAGCAATAAAGCTGTAGCCATTAGAAACCCAAAAATTTAATGATATTTCAAGTCATTGGCACTGACGTTGTCAATTTAGAATAAATTTTCGAAATTTTGTCCATCCATTCTTAAGCAGTTTTCTAATCTTCTATGAACACCTAAATGAACGTTTTATAACATTTCGGGAGTTACCGTTTCAGCAGCAACAATAATTCGCTGTCTTAAGTCCTCCACATTCTCGGGGCTACTACGGTAAACAAGGTTTTTTAAGTGGCCCCATAAAAGGAAATCTAGAGGAGTAAGATCTAGCGATCGTGGAGGCCAATTGATAGAACCTCCATGACCAATCCATTTTTGGGGAAAATTGTTATTCAACCACATTCTCACTTGCATAGCGTAATGAACAGGCGCTCCGTCTAACTGCAGCCATAAATTTAGTAGTCGTGCTAGTAGCAGATTATCTAGCAGATTTTGCAATTCGTCTTGTAGGAAATTAAAAAAATTATCGCCATTGATACGATGTAGTAAGAATATAGGACCTAATAAATGTCCAGAGATTAAAGCGGCCCAGACATTAACAGAAAAGCGATCCTGAAATCCTCGTCAACGCACCACGTTTGGATTTTCTACACTGCAGTAATGGTTATTGTACAAAATACCAGATTACCAAAATTATCATTTTCCTCCATCCTTTCCAACATCCACCGACAAAAAATTGATTCTAAGCGGAAAATTGTTTTCTCGCAGGGCTTGAACTTTCGTATAATGGAAAGCATGATACCGCTCTGCTCTTAGAACACGTTGAACGGTACTGTAACTTAAATTTAAGTTACATCCAATTCTTCGAATGCTCACACTGGGATCATCCGCAACAGCCTCAAGAATGGCTTCTTCTGGTTGTGGTGTTCGTGCTACACGTGGTCTTCCAGGAACATCAACAATAATATCAATTCGTCCCGTCTGTTGCATGCGATCATCCAGACGTTGAAAAAATATTTTTGTGTGGACGCTAATGTTGAGGGTATCGCGTAGCGTAAGTAAACGCAGCAGCCCTATAGTTACCGAACATTCACCCAAAATAAGATACATGTCACATTCACGCGTTGTGTACATCTTTGAACACTTTGAAAGCAACGACACTATAAAATAATTTCAAAACTGTCAAAAGTGACATTTCTAATTATTGTATGCCAATGTTGCCAAAATTATTTTTTTGTAACCTGTAACATTTAATTAGCTGTTTTTCTGCTTTATATCTTAACGCTGTTTTCTGCTGTAAAAATTATCTTTTACAATAACTAAAAATCATATTATATAGTTCTGAATGACCAAAAGTTCACTACAAAACTTTTATATTTCAAGGACAACTAATCGTAAAAAAAAAACATTTGTTGATATCTTACATTTTCAGAACTAGTTCCTTTATCACTTCAGGAGTTGGTGCGGTGCTTTTGAATCACCCTGTATATATGATTTTCTGTCATTATTACTACACTCTGCGCATGCTTACGTAGGTATACATGTTTACACAATCAAGTGATATTTACTTGTGTAAAATTACAGAACAACCTGTTACAATTCTATAAAATGCACTGGTAATAAAACGCAACTTTACCCGAGGCAGGCATTTTTTACTGTGAAATATTGCAAGTACTTTATATACTTTTGGAAACATTTTACCACAAAATTAGTTGGAATATAAATTTTGACGTCAGCTATTATTTACAGGACGACGGGCACATGCAAGCTTGAAAGATCTATGTATATACATTATAGACATAGCGATTTTGTACGTTACCACTATCATCAGCGTAAATTAATATCATTAGCAATGACATCTAATAAACTTCCAAGTACCTAATTTCAATTTGGAGATATTGGGTAACATGAAAAATGTTGATTCACTCTGCAAATATTATTCACTACTACTATCTTTCCATATTTAGTAATTGCTCGTTAATGTAGTAATTAATCGCGCAGTAAGTCTATCATTGACATGCTTTATAATTAGAAATAATGCAAGTATATTCCTCTATACAAGAATTTATTTTATTGCATCACTTTTTTAGCTTTCATCGTACCGCTCTTTCCCTTCTTCTGTGTTTCCGGTGCCTTCTTTTCACTCTTGAGCAGGGCATCCTTCTTTACACTTGGCTTACCAGTAATTTCCTTCGTCTTATCCTTGAGTTGAGCACTAGGAAGTTCCTTGATTTTCTTAGACTGACCCTTGGGTAAATCGACAACCGCCTCCCTATTCAGCAGCGTATTCGGCCCTTTCACCTTACTTTTCTTCGGAACATCACCGACCGTTTCCTTCACTTTCCCAACCGTGGTAACGCCCTGTGACGTTTCCCGTACCGGTTTTGTAGTTTCCTTATTTGCATGTTTCGCAATGGAGCTCGCCTTCGGCAGTGTGAAAGGATTCGTTTCCTTACCCTTGCCTTTGGATCTGGGCGAAGGGCCGGGCGACTTCTTTTTGGGCTTCTTCTCGGTGGGCTTCTCTTTGGGACTCAGGTAATGCGGGGAGATGTCGTCGTCGTAAAAGTCATTACCTAAACTCCTCTGCGGAGATTTCACCTGTTTGTGCCTGTGGAAGGCGAAGTTTAATTTCTGCTGCAGCGCCGTTTCTAGATTCTTGTGCGCGGCGGTGTTCAGAAATCGTTGCATATACGAACCGTGTAAACCCGGCGTGGTCTTAACGCCGGGTTTCTTGTGCGCGTGTTCGAGCGATCTAACATTCCTATTCATTTTACCTATTCAGCTAGGGCGGTTCTCAATATGCGCGAAACATTAAATTTTATGACACTTTGATTGACGTTTTGAGCAAGTGCTGAAACAACCTACTGCTATTTTTAAGGTGGCGCATGCACATGTGTACAATTGTAAATAACATAAATGAAATCTAATACATTGTAAGTATGCTGAAGTAATTGTGTAAGTGGATTTATTATTGCACAATATGCAATAATGCAATACAATGCATTTTAAGAATTGAGCATTTCGCTAATTGTGAAATGTAAATACCGAGAAAACAGGTGTTATTAAAGTAAATTATACTTGTTTCTTATCGAACTATAGTTCCAAATTGAAATCATTCAATCGTTCATACTTATTTCTTTTTCATCCGACAATTACGTGTCATTGAATACCTATCAACAATATATTCAACTTCAACTAAAACTTAATTAATAATTAGGTTAATTTAAACAAAGTCTACTCTATAACTACCGTATATGTATTTCGGCAACCAATTTCGTGGATTATCGTGTCGTCATAAAGAATTGTCTTATATATAGGTTTGTTCGATTTGGCACTAGCGTCACGCGGCGACACGCAGCCGTAAGCATTTCTGTTCGATTTGATGGCAAAACCAACAGCAATCAGAAAAACTAAACCTGGAGTCAATCCAGCGTTTTACGGCCACAGCTTGCGTTGAAAAACTTTACACGGCGTCACGCGGCTAGATTTTCGCATTACGACGCGGAATGCCAAAACGAACAAACCTATTGTATATATTAAAACATATACAGCGTGTCCCACCAAACTGGGTCATTACAGATTTATTTGAACTTTATTTTCCTAGACCTTGAAACTGGTAAAATAGCCATGACCCACTGTGATCTATTTAAATAAAATATTTTTAACTTTCTAGCACTTTCTGTATACCCTTTATCGAAAAAAAAGCCCAAATAATAACAATTTCTGGTAAGCCCCTAGTACTATATGGACTCCATAACAATTGAAACGTCTCTACTCTAATTAAATAATTTCTCTGTGATTATTAATAATAATAAAAATATAATAAACGGGTCATCTATCAGTTTTTATTATATTTCGCCCATGGAACGACTTTAATTATCTCCCAGCATTCGCCAAGGAGTAAGGGAAAATCATGGAAAAGACCCAGACCTTGTTACTGATAGCCACAAAATTATTATCATTATTCTTTTGAGTTTGAATGATGGCACATCTAGTATAATATTGTAGGGAAAAGTTGATATCTATTTTGTTTTTGAATGTTTCTCTACAACTATCTCATAAGATAGATTAAAAATTAATCGTATAAAGCGCTTTTGCGAAATAAAAACTTTTTGTCAATTTGTTGCCATGCCCCAGATAATGACATTATATGAAAGCACAGAGTTCATCAAAGAACAATAAACGTCTATCAAGTCTTGCTGTTTTAGGACTCTTTTTAGTTGCAAAATGGAGTAATAAGTCTGATTTAGGTTTACATATAATAGATTTCCGCTTACAAAAAATAATTACTTTTATTTCTCGGCTATTTTTAATATATCAATCTGACTCTAAAACGTCCCAAAGCGGAAGGTGAAAGCAAGACGACTCAGGAAACAAAACAAATACCCAAGGTCGGCGGAAGTCAGACCACTGAGGACATAAAGAAGATAGTCGAGAGCAACAAGCAGAAAAGATGTCGGCAGGATGTTAAAACGCCATCGCAGAGCTCGAAGAGACCCAAGGGTAGCTACAGCTAGGCAGTGTCAAGACTACGTACGGTAGTAATTGAGAAATGTCAATCGGGAAAAAAAAGAAACCCTGAATCAAGAGGATGGATGACTCGATGGATAATGCCCCAAGTTGAAACAGTAATCTCCAGCAGTTTACGAGAACTGCCTTCAATAGAGGAGTTCTTTGGATGACTCGTCACAATGAAGCCATCAAAACCTGGTTCATGGATGTGCCATCCGTCTTTAGAAGAAGAGAATTTTAACTGCGGTTGAACCTAAGGACCTACAAAAGAAGCCCAGGGTGTTAGTCATGATCGCAGGAAAAGAGGAATTAGTAAAGGCGACCCGGACACGTCTGGAGAAGTAAAATCCAGGTCTACGCGTGGTGGCTGGCTGCTGCTTAGCAAAAAAGTGGAGAAAGATGTCACATACATGGAATTCTCCACTGATGAGACACCGTTTGGAATTCTTGTCAAGAACCGGCATTCTTTAAGCTCTGGAGAATTAATTTCAAGGTCCTGAAATATCTCAACAACGAAGGCAAGGATGATTGAAGTGAACCTTCAACATAGCAAGACGGGCAACACTTCGGCAACACTTACTGTGGCGATGAAGAACTTCAATCAAACACTTCGACCTCATTGGCTTCCCTGAACCTGCATTTTTAACCAACTTCTTTAAATTCATGGAAAGACCTTTGTTAAGGGATCATTAAAGAAGGAGATTGTAGAACTAATGCAGCTTAATAGGACTTACTTCAGCACCGCAATAGGTATCCTTACAGGCCACTGCGCACTGAAACGACACCTACAGAAAATTGGTATCAACACTGGAGATACCGGCTGCAAAGTAGGTAATGTAAAATAATAGCAAAGAACAGTTATCACATTCTATGTGAATGCGAGGCTCTGGACACAAAAAGATAAGCCAACAATGAACCCAAAGGGTTACTTCGATCAACCAGCCAGAGACCTCTACAGATAGGGTACTAGGACACTGGAATGGCTGATATAATTTAATGGGTAAAAGAAATGAGTGACCAAATACAAAAAGCCAAGGGGCTGCAGTGGTTCCGCAGACTTCAGGTCAGACGACCCTCACAAAAAAAAAATTAATCATCCGTCAGGTGTGTCATTGTTTTTTTTCATTTTGTGATTAATGTTGTTTATTGTTTTGGTTGTATAATACACAAATAGAAAAAGTAAATAAAAAAAAAACTAAATAAAAAAATCTACAAGTTATTGTTTTCCACCGATCGTTAATAAGTGATAAAAAAAAAGAAATTAGACATCTGAGTAGATACGTTTTTGTAAATGAATTTTGAAATTGGGCTTAATATGGAAACAGGTCTATACTTTTCAATGTTAGATGGATCGTTTCGTTTGTACACAGTTGTAGCAATTTTTAAATGTGATGGAAATGGCTCAGAACAAAGTTATTATGAAAAGTATTTTGTCCGAATTGAGTCTTTATTCGATTAAAATATAGATAACAAATTTTAACAAATATAGAAAATGTAATTGAAGAGCCTATTGTAAAAACATAATAAGCCTTACCAAAAATACTTCATTTTTAAATTGAGTAGTAGTCAGTTTCATACATTTTTCTAGAACTTGAAAGCTTCATAATTCATTTTTTTTATTTGTGGCATATCACGTTATTACAATAAGCTCTTCAAGTATAATAATTTAATTAATAGTGCTATTTGCACCATATACAGTTTAACGTGCAGACGCCAATTAGTTGAGTTTCATAACAAAATGCCTATCAGCAAACATACCTACAGTTTATGCATCGCAGCTCGTATAGACAGATCATCAATTAATGAGGCAGTCAATAAATTGTAAATTTCACAGTCCCTGAGGTATTATCAAATTCGCAAATACGGTGATTAATGCTGTGTAATTAATAAACGCTAATTCAATACATTTCACATGTATAAACACCATGTACATAAAGACATGGAAACCTCATTGTTTCTAATTTGGATTACAGATTAAACACAGTTTCAAATTAAACAGGTAGAAATGTTCAACGTAATCAAAACCGGGAGGAAACATTAAGATTATAATTCTCGAAAGAAGCAATATACGTGTATATATAAACAAATTGCCTACCATTTAAATTCGAAACGCTTACGTAAATTACAACCTAATTTACCAACGGTTTATCAAAACCTAGGTGAAATTATTGGTGCTTGTCACGAATAGCAAATTATACGGTTGTAAAACACTTACGTAAACGTTTAGTTCATGTTTTAGTAACTTAATTTAATATTTGTCGTGATAATTATTACGTTTAGAGTTGAAGTACGTTAATGTAATCATGGCACGAACATTTATACGAACGTAATACATACACGCGCATTAATAAAATCATAATTTTTTTTATGTGCATGCATTACCTCAAAACTACTGAATAATAGTGAGATGCGGCTTTTTAATTTATTTGTAATAGTGCGATGATCACTTTAAGTTTAATGACAATATGACCACAGGAAGCTGGAAGTCAGTCAAATATTTTCATATTTGACTGACTTCCAACTTCCAGCAAAGGAAAACTCTGCTGTTTTACTCACCGCTACAGTGCTAATGAAAGGCTAGGCATGTGAATAATACAACGTATAGGCATCAAAACATTTCTTAAAGATAGAGACTCACTAACTCCCACCACACGACCTGCACACTTCTAAAGAAAGTTAAGTGTTTACGCTGGCTGGAGTCGCAGGTAAGGAAGAAATTGCAAAATTTCTTCAGTCGAATTGAAATATTGGCAACGAGAATTGATGCAAAATGCTTCTATCGTAAAAATATGCAGGAGAAGTAATTTTAATTGCCGCCATTCTATTGAAAGAAAAGGAAATGTATGGAAAAAGGCGAAAGTAATGGAAGACGATGTATTTCTTTAAATAAAACTTCAGAATGACTTACAATAAAGCTGCAATTCTTTTCAATAGCCCAACTCAGTATACATATAACATATATACCTATATTATTATTATTATTAAACACAAACATTCAGAGAAGTGGCCGGCAGGTCTAAAAGAATGACTTGCAATTACTTTGAGCTACATGCTCGTTGAATATCTTTAAGAAAATTTCAGTTTATAATAGTTTATACTTATATATTATAATTGAAAGTAATCACTTCCTTCGGCGGACACAACCCCTTCAGAATTTCCTATATTTTCTGTAAAGTTCCACTTCTGATCTAGATATATCTCTTTCTTCATCCTCTAATGATTGAATATTTTCAACCTTTTGTAGTTGGAAAAGACGCGCTAGATATTTGCAATACTACAGTGACCGGCAGAAAGTACGCAGCGTATGGGCATTTTTTTTTGTCTTTGAAGTTAGTAAAGCTTTTGTAAATTATCTCTGCATGTCTTTTAACTAAAATAATACTCGTCAAATCTGTCGAAAATCCAGTTGTATACGAGTGAAGGTCAAAATTATGAAACTACGCTAACAGTAAAGCATCTCAGTTTTTGGGTTTAAAAGATTCTCTTGTTAAATGTTGTTTCAAATTCAACACTGTATATACAGGCCGTCCCACCGAATTGGGTCATTAGAACTTCTAGTAGGAATTTGACTGTGAAACTTGCTGAGTAGTTCTGGCAATGGAATGGTGCAATTTTATTGATGTTTAATACTAATCGATGTAGAATATTGCGCTTCATTCAATGCTGCACTGAAAAATACCACGTTCCATTAGAAAAAAAAAGTTTTTTTCTACTTTGAAGACATCCATATTGGATATCAGTTTCTGAACATCCTGTGTAAGATATTGCACTTACTGCTCTCGCAGTTAATGCCTGTAACCGCGTACTTGCATCCACATCAGTAGAATATCATAATGTCTAATAGCCTATGAAATATTAATTTTATTGGAAAGAATGCAAATGTCAAAATTTTGACATAATTAAAAATATTTCAAAAACGATTAGCTTTGAGAATAGGAAATATTAATACAAACTTACCAAAAATGGTATGAGCAATATATTGGACCCATAAAAATTGCACCATTCCATTAAAAGAAATCGATATTGATATTTACACGCTCTTTATCAAAGTGCTATAAGGCTGAAAATATTTTCTTTAAACAAATCATAATCGGCAAAAGTATTTTTAGACAATGAATTCTTGATAAGTGGACTGGCAGAGGTGGACCAGCTAGATGGCCTGCTAGATCACCTCACTTTACAAAACTAGATTAATAAGTGGAAGAATAATTGAATGAGAATTTAAAACGGAACTCTTTATTAACGTGAAGATATTTGGTAAATTGTCGATCTGAAGCTACAACGTGTATCTGTAAAGGATAACAATAGTTGTAGGACGACTTTAAGCCACTATATATGCATTAATTAACTAACGCTAATTAATAATTAGGTGACATTAAAAATATGTGTAACTCTGATGGAACTCTCATTATTAACGTGACGATATTTGCTAAGTTGTTGATCTGACACTACAATATGTATCTACAAAGGTTAACAATCATTGTAGGACGACTTTAAGGCACTATACATACGTTAATTAACTGACGCTAATTAATAATTAGGTCACATTAAAAATGTGTGTAACACTCGGTTGGTATTAGCATACATATGTTTCACCTTAGCAAGGATCTTCAGTGCTACTTAGTGTATATCTTTAAATAGTTTTAAACTAAAGGCCGTTGATCCGTTACAATTATTGCGTTTAATATTTTGTTGTATGCTCTATAGTTATCGTGTTATATTACTTTTCGTCACTATTGACCCACCCAGTGAGCAAATAGTTGATTTCTATTTTTGAATCGAATATATTTGATCTTTGAATGACTTCACTTAGAGGCTTCGTTTGCGATTTTGTAAAATATAATCCACAAACATTGCAAAAACTGTCCGAAAATATTTTGCAGCTTCTTGCATGACTTTCTCGAACAATATGACAGCGACATTTGTTTTTTACCAGCCCACGTAAACAACTAAACAATAAATGAATCGCTCCGCCGACTGCAAGCTTTAGGTATACAGTGTTATCCACTAAGTTTGCAACAAATGGGAATTTTCTTTATTAATTATTGTAAAATAAATACTGCCAAACGTCGGTGTATACTTGACTTCTAGACTAGGCACACTTCGACTGTCTTAAACTCAATTAACTTACAGGGCAGACCAAGAAATATGAATATCCTATAAGAGTAAAGAACCCTCATAGAATATAGTTTTTTATGTTTACAATACAAAATACTAAACTTTGAGATTGTTAAGTCAGTTATAAGAATCATGTCTGCTAGTGTAAGTATTCCCTTCTGTACAATATTATTGAATTAAAATCATTATTCGCATTCGGTATTGTTAGAAATTATAAAACTAGCAAAGCTGTAAATATCGGCTTGTTTGTGATACAAATAACTACTCCAAAATGTAAATTAAACTTCTGAGTCAGCGGTAGCCAATTAACTTTTCGTAATAACCACCAGCAATAAGAGCTATTGCGCAAAACTTATATGTTGACTACAAACAGAAATATACGGAAATACAGGTACTCGAAAATTTAAATTTACTGGTGGAATGAAACGCCTATCCAACGGAGACAAGTGAGCTTGTTATTGAAAATAAGAGACGCCTTGTTTGTGTATATAGCAACTAGTTGCGCTCTGAGAGAGCTTATTACCACAATCGATAGATTGTACTTATATGCATATGTGGTCTTTGAACAACCTTTATGGTTTTATTATTGGTCTGACGGTATAGTGTAGGTGTATGTTGTACGGTGTATAGGTGTCAAATCCCGTGATGCAGAGATTAATAGATTATGCATCAGTTGCAATACGTGCAATCTGTTTGCTCTGCTAAAATATATCAACATAGTATACACAATGTGTTCACTTCAATATGAGAAGAAAAAAAAATTAATTATCAATTTCACAGAACCAAAAATACATAAAATAAAGGTTAGTAGTGTTTTCTTTAGATACACACATTTTTTTTTACCAGGATAACACCTTAGCCGAAGCTAGCCAAATCCCCGCAGGCCAAATCTCCCTCCTAATCAACATTATGACCTCGGAAAAATCCTATTATCGTAACTGACCAGACTGAGATTTGAATTCCGCACTCTGCACTGATAGCCGAGCATATAAGCCACTCGACTGTCAGCCGGGCTAAAATTGGGCGAGAAATGTAATAAATTTAGATATTTATTATTTACAACATTAGCTCGTACAAGAATGGCTCAGTGTCTAAATATGTATATACTAAATCTCATTTTTAAATACTTAAAATAATAAATATATAAATATAAATAAATAAATATGTAAATGTTTCACAAAGTTTATATACTTGTATTATTTTCTTCAAATACAGTTTCTGCTGTAGGATAGGAATCAATTAATTTTTCATGTTTGAAAGCTGTAAGCAAAGAGCAGCATTGTGTACTGTATTCAATAAGATCTTTCCTGAACTTCTCCACCAAGTTTTGTTTCTTTCTTCTGTCAACACTTGCTTACATCCTTTTTAAGGTTCAATTTTCTTCTAGCATTTGCTTTTTGGCCTCGTTCAATAAATGTACATTCTTCTTCAACTCGTGCAGTTTTCTTTCCAACTTTTCTCTCGGCTTGATGAGCTGATACTGGCTCTAATTCGTCCCTATTATTCCATTCTCTCTTTAATTTAATTTTTATCTCAGTTTTGGATTCTCCTTAATTATTATTATTAAGATTTACGTCATCCAAATTCTTTGCTATGGCTTCTAGATCTTTCTCGAGGTGTCCGATTTTCAATTTCATCGATTTTCCAACACTTCCCGACTGCGGCATTCCTTTTGGAGCAAAAGTTCGTAACTTGATAGTTTTGTTTTGATGATATACAAAGCATAATCTAAAATCTGAAATACAACCATGAAATATCTTTTTTTTGAATCATCTACGAGATTTGTCTAAAAATAGCAGTCTTGATCATTTTATAGGCCATTGATATGTGTCTCAGTGCGAGACTTCCCCTGACTAACATACTAAGCTTTTGCAACAAAAGTTTCAGGCCGTTTGGTAGTAGCATAACGGAATGAATGCCATCCGATTCAAGCGACTTATATGGTTTGAATGAGTTGATTGCCATTTCATCAATTCCATCTTCCTTTCCACATTCACCACTTTCAGGTATGCCTTATTGCAATCTTGTGGGATAATTATAAGACACAAACATGCATTGGGTAAAAATGACAGCTTGACAATTTTTTTACCTTTATTACTTTTAAAGTATCTATTAATGAATAATGTTGTCTTGTCCCTTATGTCCTGACCATCATATATAACAAATAAATATTGGCAATATTAAAAGATAAAATTTTGGATTTAGTTTGCACTATTACCTACTATACCCTCGTTCACTATGTAGAATAGTTCCCTCTGAAGACGAGTATAAAGTCAAGTTTCTACGTCGTAAAGGACAAAGTAAGACATTTGCATTTCGGAATATAAATGATAACGCAGATGTTTTAGTAGAAGATATTAATTTGAAGCTTCCTCCTCCTATTTGCTGGCACGGAAAAAACGAATCGACACTATGCATTTCCAATTGTAATTAATACATGTTAAAACTGAAGTTTTGCAAATTCTTTTTTATTGGAGCAGTTTCTAATTTGCTTTTCCTATGTAAGTGCAGGATAGGTGTTGTCGCCTACTCTTATAATTTTCTTGGTAGTGAAAATAATAAAAAAATATACCTAGTTTTGTTATGTACAATTTTACATGCTCCGCTTATTATTACCCAAGGAATTGTTAGGAATGATCAACAAGCAAGTTATATGGATGTCTCACATTTGTCCATAATTGTTTCATATTTTCCCCAAACAATGGGTAAAAGTGAGGCACAGTTTTTATTTTCTTTTTTCCTTCTAGTTGTATTTAACTAACTGGGCTATTTATTATTAAAAAAAGCTTGCCAACTTTATGTAGGAATGCTTTTTTAAACTGTTTAATAATTTTATTTTTCTGTTTAATCGTAAAAGCTTTAAAAACGTCTCATAATTACCCCACAAGAGCCTATCCCATGGTTTCATTTCCCGTTTTTTTGCAGCCTGCGCCTTCTCGTTTCAGAGTATATATAGAACCTGAATCTGGTACATTCTGGAATATTCTCAATATCCGTATAGTCCTCCTCAGAAAATCTCTCTTTGATTCCCTCAAACCTTCACTGTAATCATTATGGGCCTTTTTATATTCATCCAGGACTGACGTTTTCTTAGCTCTAATGACTTCGATTTTCATTCTTTCATAAATTAAAAAATGGGAACACTGTTTATTTATAACTATAAGTAATTACTGTCACGCGCTATATGTATAGTTTAGTATAATTACAACTTATTTCAAGGTACCCCAAGGTCTTCCTAAAGCTGATTTTCTTTTACGGCAATAAACTTGCGTTATATTAAGTTTTTTTTTTCTAAACTTTGTCGCAATATATCTAATATTTGCTCCTTTTTTTCAGAACCTTCTTAGTTCACCGACTGCTCCTCTTCCAGAATATAAAACATCAGCCCTAAAGAAAAGTCGCTGCATACTATCTCATTATGGGATGTTCAAGAGCTGTTGGGATTGGTTGATATTAATCGCCACGTTTTACGTGGCAGTAGTGGTGCCCTACAACGCCAGCTTTGTTGATAATGATGGAGAAAGGCCATCGGTAGTTGTAGATGTGATAGTGGAAGCGTTATTTTTTATCGGTAAGTAATTATAGTATGAGTATGGCATGATCCGATGAGGGTGACGGCATAACGGCATATTCAATTATAGGCCATTTTAAAACGAACTTTACATTCTAACTTCTTTCCATTCCTTTTAGATCGTAGTTCTTATTAATGTTTGAAACAAAAACATAGAAGTACCACAGTACAAGGTAACTGTGAAACTGAAAACGATTGCCAATATTGATTCCAACAAAAACTGAGGACTGAAAAAAGATGTACAGCCAAGTAATACTCTCAATCTTTTATTGCGTTACCAAATTTTTACCAAACAATGTAGGCTTTATCAGAGCCCCTTAATTCTTTACCATTTATACTATGATATAATTCATATAGAGATGCACTTTGTATTTAAACTC
This sequence comes from Protaetia brevitarsis, assembly GCA_004143645.1. Lineage (NCBI taxonomy): Eukaryota > Metazoa > Arthropoda > Insecta > Coleoptera > Scarabaeidae > Protaetia > Protaetia brevitarsis. The sequence continues at coordinate 58,628 of RXPK01001380.1, read as the reverse complement.
AGTGAAAATTAAAATATACTAAATTGTAACAAAAATTTAATCAATAAAAGGATATGTGTCAAATTATAATTTAAACACAATATTCAAAGCAGTTTCTATATCTATATAAATGTATGGTTGTGAAACATGGGCACTAGGTGGCATTGGAATACAGACAATCGAAATGAATTATTTAGAAAGGTAAAACTTAATAGGTTACAAGAAAAGATAAAATAATTAATACGCAAATACGACAAGAATTAGAAATAGAACTGATATGTTTATAAGGAGAAGATAATTGATTGGTGGGAATATTTACAAAGAATGAACGGGTCACGGAGCGTGTATGCGTGTATATGGCAATCAAGAACTGACACTGAAAAAAAAAAGAAAAGGTCAAGGCAGACGTGGGCTAAGGTAATAATTATTATTCTAAAGGAAAATACATAATAGCATGGTTATAAACGACTGGACTAACGCCAAACAAGAAAGCATGGCTAGAAATTATGCCTGGAAAGTAGAAATAACCAGTCTCATACTTGCAGAGATATCCGTGATTACTACTGTTAGTGGAAACATATTTTGACGTCACTGAAAATAAATGCACGCGCATAAAATCGGCCGTCAGTGTCGTTTAGCCGATCAACGGGATCATAACAATCAATACAATACGTTGGTATCGTTAGCTTATGTTTCGTTGTTAATAACAATTGGTACAATAAGTCCAGACAAAAATGCACCAACAAAAACAGTCTGGCAATGAGGATACCTTCTATTCAAAATTACGTGAAGCATTTATTGCAGTTAACATTCCTTTGTCTAAATTGCAGCATCCTGTTTTGCATAACTCTTTAAATAAATACACCAATAGGCATATCTCTCATGAAACCAGGCTCTGCCAAATATATTTACCTCAGCACCACATCGAAGCAATGGTTCCTATAAAATTTAATACTTCTAACAACTTTATTTGAATATCTGCAGACAAAACAACTGATATTTTAGGCTGTTGCGTTATAAATATTACTTTCGAAGTATTATATAATTTCCGGATTTATCTTTGTCACCTACGCCAGTTACAACAAGATGGGGCATATAGTTGAAAGCAAGTTTTTTTTTTTTTATTGCAAAAATATTGCCATTTTAGAGACATAGTATTTAATCTAAAAGATGAGCCATGTTCAATAACAGAATTTTTAATTTATTGAAATTAGATCATGTTGGATTTTCCTCTGCCGCCTATGGTTGAAGCGGAATTATCTTTACAATACGTACCCGCAGAGTTGTTTTCACAGGTGTTTTGATAAATCGAAACATTATTTACATAGCTGTAACGCGGCCTCTATGCAAAATATCCTAGAATTTGGCGCCGCTTCCTCAATAAATGTATGAAGTTAAAATATATTCCCACTAACACTATAATGATTACGTTTGTATATATATCGGTGCTTGTTTTTTAACTTCTATTTTATAAATATTATTCAAAATACCTATATAAACAGAATCGTTCAGAATATTTGAAAAATAAATGCTCATTGCTGTGAATATAATAATATACAACGTAGAATACTGACGACATGAGATTGTTTAATCCCCACCCATGAAAAATACTTCCAAACATTGCCACTGATTTCCAGCCATTGTCTGCAAATTCTCCTATTTATTAGTTAGCTCTATCACAAAAAATTCCTACGCGGAATATGGATTGCATTTCGTTATATATATTGTGGAATTTTCATTCCTTTGTCAAGTGCATTCCTGATTGTTACAAACTATCGTGATATTTTAGATGTACAAATATGAATCAAAGTGCAATAATATTATAATATAACAACTTTAGTATGTGAATTTCAAATCTAAATTCAAACCATTTTTAATAAACAACCGTTTGCCTTTGTAAAGTTGTTTGGAAACTTGTGTACTAAATACGTCAGTAAGCCTTATGGTCTGTCTAAGATTTTATAAACCGATTCTTAATTCATAAAATTCCCAATTTAATTACTAACTGATAGAACAAAGTAGTTATAAAGTTATAAGGTTTATTAATGCGATATAGCCAATTAACTGAAAACCTACGATAACAGGTAATAGGCACATTGTTACAAAAATTAGCTCGAAATAAATTTCAAACATATACGTGTGGATGTAAATGTTTATGCAAGAATAAATAGGCATTAGATACCAAATAGCCGTTTTAATTTAATTTCAGTTATTGTAAGCAGACAATTTTGTTAATACTCACGTCATCACGTCGTAATTAAAAGCTGATCGATGCTACTAAATAGATTAAAAAGGAATCAATCATACTTACAGTTCTAAATTAAAGAATAGCTGTCCGAGAAAAAAATAATAAGTATGAGAGAGGAGGGTATAGTAGAGGGAACAGTCTTACATTCAAAATTTTCTTTCTAATTTTGCCAGTCTGACTTGATACGCATAATAGTATATGAATAAGCAGTTTCGAAGGTATAGCGTAGGCGTAGTATTGATATTTGTCTGCGATATCGGGTGAGAAAAGTGCAGTTTCAATTCATAAGAATCACATTTTGTGTAATTACGAGCCTGTAAATTTGTCACCTAGTTTTTTTTTACATTTTTCAATTTTTTTTTGTATACCTATTATTTATTTATGTATTATAATTTGTCCTGTTATTGGGTGTTTCACCTGTTGGGCAATAAAGGTTATTATTTTATTATTAGTATTATTATTTGGTAACCTACTCAAACACATAGAAATTTTGGGAATATGTTTTCTTAATTTAGCGCACACCACATAACTATTAAAATAAATGTCACGATGTAGCTAAGCGCAAAATGTTCTTGTAGATATTTCTTTTTGTTATATGACCTGAAGTCTCCGCAAACACTACAACTCTTGGCTGGCTCTCCCATTCTTCCTGTAACAGTGTTTGTCACCGCTCTCTACATCAAAATTTGAATTTTATGGTATAAGGGGTGCAACGCTACAGCTGTCTGAGTCGTACCTCTCGAATAGACGATAGATAGTAATGATTGATTAGCAACGGTCGCAAAAGAGACTAGTAACATTTGGCATACCGCAAGGCTCCAAATTAGGACTAATTTTATTCTTAGTTTATGTAAACGATATATTTGAGATACCAGACATGTGCCAAACGATAATGTTTACAGATGATACGACTTTGTCTTTTAAAAGCTTAACATCAGAACAACTACAAAAGAAAGAAAAAGTAGGAATAGAAAAAGCAGAAGCATGGTGCCAGGCAAATAATTTACAACTTAACATAGATAAAACGTAAACCATAAGATTTGATACAAAAAAAAAACCGAAGAGCAAACTGTAAAATGATTAGGTGTTTATACTGATTTCTCATTGAGCTGGAAACCAGATATTAATTACGGAATGGGACGTTTCAGCGCCGCCGTTTCATCGCCGCCGTTTCAGCGCCGGCCGATTCAGCGCTGCATTATTGAATGGTTAAACTATAGATAACTTAACGATTTTTTATACTACGGGTATTTGGTTGCAAACTACAATGTAACATTTTCGAATTTATTGCGATTGGTACCACCTCATTTCTGCCTATAAAATTTAAGTAAAATAGTGAGATCCTATGCAGGTGAACTTCGATGAATAGAATGTTGTTTTAAGAATAAAGGAACCTTTTCAGATTACACTAAACGAAAAGGCGGAATGGAACGTTTCAATGCGACCGTTTCAACGCCGGGATGTTTTGATGCCACATGCGATACCAATTGAATTTGATTTGAACATATGATACACAGATTTTTAAGATGTTTGGAATTTTATCTTTTTTTAACATTGGAAGAGATAAGAGGGGAAAGAAAAAGATTTTTTTAAATGAATTTTTGAAGAGGATGCATTAGAAATGTTTCAAAACATTTTTTTTTAACATTGGAAGGGGCGGAAGAGGAAGGGAATGTTTTTTAATGATGTTTTTTTCCCTTTTTTTCGAAACGTCGGAAGAGAGAGGATGCGTTAAAAAAGTTTCAAATCATAAAAAAATTATTAAAAAACTAATACCCGTTCCCCTCCACCCCTTCCAATATTAAAAAAATATGATTTAAAACATTTCTAATGCATCCTCTCTCCCGATGTTTCTAAAAAAAGAAAACAATTTGCATTTAAATAAAACAATCCCCTCCCCTTCTCACCCCACCCAATATTTAAAGAAAATGATTTGAAACATTTATAATGCATTCTTTGTCCCGGTGTTTCGAAAACAAAAATGTCATTTAAAAAACTAATTCGTTCCCCCTATCACCCCGTCCAATGTTGAAATAAAACATTTTTAATGCATGCTATCCGAATGTTTTAAAAAAAATATCCTAAAAAAAATTACCTTCCCTCCTCCTTTCAATGTTAAAAAAGTACGATTTGAAATATTTCTGATTCATCCTCTCTCCCGATGTTTCGAAAAAAGGAAAATTATCATTTAAAACATTCTCCTCCCCCTCTCCCTCCTTCCAACACTAAAAAAATATGATGACATTTTTAATGTGTCCTCTCCCTCGATGTTCAAAAAAATCTCTGCATCATGTCTTTAAATCAAATTTAACTGGTATTGCATCTGGCGTCAAAACGTTCCGGCGCTGAAACGGGCGCGTCGAAATATCCTATAGTTCAGAACCGTTCTCTGATTGATGCGCATGCGCAATGATATTTTTACCGTTCGAACCTTGTAGTTCTCGAATTTAAAATTCTTAGAATTCCAAATTCAACGTTCGGACTGTCAAGGCGCGGGGCCACTGCACGCGAAGCGAAGCTAAGCTCAGCGAAACTAATTTCCTTGAAAATTAGCTGCCTTGTAATCTTAAGGCGCGGGGCCACTGCACGCGAAGCGAAGCGAAGCTGAGCGAAACTAATTTCCTTGAACATTAGCTCCCATGTAATCTTACGCAGACGCGGCAACTAAAGCTAAGCGAAGCGAAGTTAGGCTAGCGAAGATGTGCGTATGATTACATGGGAGCCAATTTTCAAAGAAATTAGTTTCGCTGAACTTCGCTTCGCTTCGCGTGCAGTGGCCCCGCGCCTTTACGCGGACGCGGCAACTAAAGCTAAGCCAAGCGAAGTTAGACTAGCGAAGATGCGCGTATGATTAGATGGGAGCTATTTTCAAGGAAATTAGTTCCGCTGAGCTTCGCTTCGCTTCGCGTGCAGTGGCCCCGCGTCTTCAGAACTACAAATTCAGAACGATTCTAGAACCGTTCAATCAGTTCTTCCTAGAAAGCAAGTATTTGAAATTCTGAAGTAATTCTAGACCTGCGCATTGTAATTCAAGACATTTATTAGAGTGTCAACTATTTTAGATCATTGTTTTAGGTTAAGAGTTGTTTACTTTTGTCATAAATGTAAGTAAACATAAGGCGTTCTTTTTGTTATTTTACATTACAATACGCAAATATTTTACAGTTTGTCAATAGTGGCCAATAGGATGGATTCTTTACTGCTTAATAAAAATGCAAACCATGTTGAGCAAGCTGTTCTCATATACAAATACGCGGTTTAAAGAACATTTTTGATTAACTCGCATCACATTTAATAACTTATGGATACAGTATGAAGATGGACACTTTTACAAAGGTGGTAGTGGTAAACGCTATGAAAATGACATTTGTGATTTGTTAGCCATCAGAGTGCATCGTTCTGTGATGTTAAGGACCGTTTCGATATAAGTCAAATGAAGTAGCTCTAGGTGAATATATGTATATCTATTATCTATTTTATTTTTATTTCATTTATTTATACGTATATGGTTATTGATGCATAAATACAAAATAAAGACCTTATTTACACTTTCTATATATTTATTTGTTATATCACAAAGATATCATATAAAAGAAAATATAATACTGCCCCTGAGAATTACAATAACTTTTGGCTGTATTTCTTCATTAGGGATCAACAGCACCTGTGGATACACATTTCTCTTAACTTCATATATTTCTAACTGTTCATTGTAGAATTTGAACGTCTTTTGATCCCTTCCAATTTTATTTTGATCATCCACAATTTTTTTATAACTACGTTCTAAGACTTTCCACTTATTTTCACAATTCTGTGGTATGAATAATTGGTCACCGTATTTTTCCATATCTAATGCAATTTTATCCCACAATTTCCTCATACTCAGAATTCCTTTCGTCCCTATTTATCCCTATGTTGTTTATACAATTCTATTAGCGCTTTTGAACTATTAAAGTCCCATTTCACATTTCCCTTTTTCTTATTGACCATCAACATTATTTCTGCAACAGAATTTAATTTATTTCATCTTATAATTATTATTTCTTTAAAACTTACCTTCTACATTTTCATTTCCTCTAATTGCCATTATCATAAACAAATAATAAAATGTATGATACAACAACAAGGGAAAAGTAGTAAGGACGGCTTAATATCTGTAAAAAGTGATTTAAATAAATTACAGTTACAATCAGACATTTACGCTTATCATACACGAACAAATTCAACACTTAGAATTCCATTACATAGAATTTTCCGGACTCAACAATCAGTCAGTTACCACATTACGGAAACCTGTTACGATGCGAAGATGATTCCTACTGAACTGCAATAATTCTTCAGTCTTTTTTATGATAATAAAGATCTTTCCAAGAATTTGCCTTGTTGTTTTATCTCAGTGTTCTTTGTGTTTTTCTTTTATCCAACTTCTTACCTACTCTCGTGTTGTATTCTTGGACACTGCAAGAACAAATTCTGGGCCTATATATATGAATCCAACGATCCCTTCCTTGCTAACTCATCCGCTTTTTCGTTTCCTTCGATTGCCGATTGTCTCGGCACCCACAGCAAAGTAGCTTTATGGCGGCCTATCAGGCTATTTAGCTCTTGATTACAATCTCAAACCAGCTTTGTTTGTATTTTGGGGTTCACTAATGCCCTGCCTGTCTGTTGCAATATAGGTCGACTTGTTTTGAGAAGCTCTCCGATTGATTTCATTTGCACAATGCAATATTGCATATGCCTCTGCTATTTTGTTAGAGGAAGGGTGATCATTGTATTTCTCACCTTACTATTGATTCCAGCTCCAGTCGCGTTCTCGGTTTTTGATCCGTCTGGAAACCAGATCAATTCCCCGAACCTATATAGCCTAGATTTTCACCGAGAATTTTCTGTTGAATAGATATGTCGAAATCATTTGGTCTGATCTCAATCCCAAAAGTTATCTTCCACATGATGTACAATAACATTATGTCCCAATTCTGCATATCTGCCGTTTGGTGGTTCCTGCAATCTCAGGTGACTCATTCTTACCTCCCCCATTATCACCAGGTGGAGAGGAGGACAGTCTAGTAGACATTCCATTGCTACTGTAGGAGCAATTCTCATTGCACCTGTTATTCCTAAACACGCAAGTCGCTGTCTCTTGCTAACTTCAAGCATAGCAGTTTATTGCTGCATCTTTGTTCACCATACCAGAGATGCACAAGTGATCATAAGTCTGATCACTGCGCCTGTAGATAGCAGGAGCAACACTTTTTTGGGACATACAATATTACATTTCATTGTATGTACCTTACTCTCAGTGTATAACGTATTATGATGAATTATAGATTCATTTATTTTACATTCTAATCTGTGTAATGAAGAAAGATTTAAGAAGCCATTTAAGATTTTTTCATGTTGCAAAAATTTTCTTCAAGATTTTCAGTATCTATTATTACTTTTTAAGGAAAAAAGATGTTGTTTAAAACTTTGGGGTCCTGAGTTTCCCTATTCAAAATTGTGTTAGGTACCTTGGACTTCATATTGACAATAAATTGAGATGGACTAATCATATTAATGAAGTGGTTGGGAAATGTGAAAAAATTTTAAATTTAATGAGGAGTATAATGAAAGTATCATGCGGCTCCGATTTCAGTACATCTGTAAATATATACAAGGCTTATATCAGATCAGTCTTAGATTATGGATGCATATTATATGGAGATGATCAAATGAAAATAATTTGAACAGGCTTGACGTTGTTCAGTCTAAGGCTCTCAGATTATGCGTAGGTACAATGCGAAGTACTCCAACTAAAGCTCTTCAAATCGAAGCCCGGGAACCTCTACTCTTTCTACGAAGAAAACCTAGCAACTAAGTACATCTACAATTAAAAATCCATAATTGCCAAAGAATATTGACTAAAATTTACAACTTAGTTAATGTCGATCTTACTACCAAATATTGGGAAAAGAGAAAATCACCTATTTTAGCAGAAGCCTTCATCAGAACAACACATTTTGGACTCTCGAATTTATAAATCTTTGGATGGTCAGCTCTCGTATTCAGCGTACAATGAAACAATACATGTCCGATTTCCACCTTATACTGGCCAACCAGAAAATGATAAATCCTCATATTTTCACGGACGGCTGCAAAAGTGCTCTCGGTTGTGGGAGTGCTTTATATGTTTACAATACTTCTTAAAGCATTGATCTATGCTAAACATAGTAACTTTGGGAAGGTTCTCATAATGACAGATTCTGCTAGTGTTCTAAAAGCAATTTACCATCGTAAACATATCTCTACAGTGAACCCGATTTTGATTGACATCATTAAAATAATAGGTGAAAAGCAGACAAGAAACATCGAAACGGAATTATTCTGGGTAAAAGGCCACAGTGGGCTCGAACCAAATGTTATTGTTGATGAAGTGGCAAAAGTGAGTTACATCAAGGGAATCCAATATAGACCTGTACTTGGTAACGAGGAGCTGTTGAACATAATGAAAGGATTGATTTTAAAGAAACAGTGGAATGTCTACTGGTCATCTGCATATAAAAGTAAAATGACCCACTATGCATATATACACCCTGAAGTGGAACAAAAGTATTGGTATACAGATCGTAGCATATCCAGATTTTGTCGGTCCACCCTTGCTAGAATGAAATTTAACCAGGGTCGGTTCCCTGGATATCTGCATAGATTGGGTTTAATTGAATCGGCAGAGTGTTCTTGTGGCTACGAGCTGGCTGATTAATTATATCATGCTCATTCCATAAATTCGAAATTAAAGAATTATATAATGCATTGTTACTAAATGCTATACCTCTTCCTACTAGTGTCACCGTTCTACTTAGTTACAACAACGAAAGTATTTGCAAATTACTTGTTGAGACTATAATTGAAAGTGGTATTTAAATATAAGTTAACATAAAATTTCATACATTATGGGCTTAGATCCCGAGTGCCAATAAAAAAAAAAAAAACTTTGGGGTCTTTATGACAATATAGATGTACTTTCTAGCTAGAATATGATTGAAAAATTGAATGAATCTACAAGAATTAGATTACAAATACTTATGAATATTTTTTGTTGTTTAATTAAAGTTATATCCACATAAGATTAACTTAAAACAAGTAATAAGCAATACTCAGCTTAACATTTTAAATAGGAGAGCGCAAATCAATTAAAAAGTATTATATCTTTATAGAATCCAACATTGGATATATATTTTAATAAGCTAACGCTCAAGCTTTGAATTTTACGCGAACAATTCAAAGATAAAGCGCTGTCAGTTTCTTGATTGACGATCCAAAGCAATTAGGATACAACCAAAAAATAATAAAATTAATTTCTGGAAAGGAACGTTTCCTATCCGATCCTTTAATTGCTCTAAACTGAGGTGGAGTTTAATTCATCAGATGCTCATCATTCACAAAAGGATAAGCGCGGAAGGACGTCTTTATCCTCCGCCATTCGCCTTCACAAAAAGAAAATATTCTACCTCGCAATTGGGACTAATGAAACCTTTCTATATCCGTTTATAACTGCTGTCCGTTATAATTTTATAAATTGACTTTTATTGGCGAGATAAATTGATCGTAAATAATTGAATTAGCGCCTCAATATTGGGTTAGAGAAGGTAATTGTATTCTTTGAGAATAACACTAAGATATCTATGCAATTAAAGTGACACATTATCTGCCTGTTGTAAATTAAAGAAAAGAAAATGTAGAAAATAATATTATGAAATCAGCTTTTGGGATGATATTGTTTTAGAGGGAAAATTTTCCTGTATATAATAAGTATATCTTTTTTCTTATTAACTATGTCCTTGACAACACAGAAACGATACTATAATTTTACTAGACATTGAGTCAAAAACTTGGTAAAAGCTAGCAATACATTCTACATCTACAGGTCAAAAAAAATTTTACACCTAAGTTACATATCTCGTTGAAATATGTATTATCATACCAACGATAATATATGATTGTATTTCATTATTTTCAACTTTGTAGCTGTTTCTTTTTTCTGAAAACTTAAAAAGTATTGATCCAATCGCCTTAAAGTGTTACCATTTTCTTCAAAGGACTTTTCTGAATAATTTAGTATTTTTGTTGTATTGTACCTTATCTCCTTAACCTAAAGTTTTCGAATTACATATTTACTTATATATTCAAGACTTTATGCCATATTTTTACCATTTACTGAATCCACTTAAAACTTTTAACGAATTGCTTTTGAACCACCTCCAATGATTAAAACAATATGTTTTCTAAAATTATTGTAAATTTATTTTACTGAATACGCTTATACGGTCAGTCACCGTTAGGTAATATAGTTTGATATGACATATCCATTCTCGAAAACGGAAGCTATCAGCATGTACAAGGCACAAAAAAAAACCACAATCCATCGAGTATTGACGGCGACTATCCAGCTGTACCGTGTCAATTAAATACTTAGGTTGATTGGAATCGTTAGTTCAGGGAATTTATATGTCGTAATAACTTCGTGAACGAATGGTGTGGTTTGACATCTGTTTTTGTTCTGGTAAAAGATTCCTACCCAAGTAGCACATAATGTATATAACTAATATTCGCCTAATATAAAATTAATAATACAATATTTGTTCATATAGGAAAATAATATTATATAATTAGTATAAATTTAATATTTTGTTTTGAATATTTCATTCATATTTATATCATATTACAAATTTAGATATGTCACTGTAGTACTTATTTTTTCCTTGATTTACTCTAATACACCCCAATAATCTGTATTAATATTCAGTTTTGTTCTTATTGGCATTCTTCACTTGCTGCATTGGTTTCTTTCAAGAATAAAATATGACTTTAATATGTATTTTACATTAAAAAAATATTTGTATTAGAATATATATTTTATATTATTTAGATATTTCAAATGTTGCCACAGCTCGTGCAACTTCGTACACATTCGTTCGCTTTTGTTTATGGTGGCGTTGGCGTCACCTGTGGCGTTTGTGTAATGGATAGGGTTAGGTCGGGATACGTAAGAAATAGCCAAATATATTTACAACTGGGCTTTGTTTTTAAGATGTAAGTATTTCGCTATCTACATCTTAAATATGTTTTTTTTTATTTTATAGCAGTAGCTAAAAATGTTTAATATCCATATCAGAATTCAAATACAATATAATTTTAAAACTGGACAAATCCAATCTGTCAAGGTTTATGATAATAATGAACACTTTTTGTAGTTGTAAAATTAAAGGAAAAACAGATTTTTACAGATACCGTCAGCATGTAAAATATTTACTAATATAACAGATATTTGAAAAACATATAACAGAAATATTAGACAATTATATAAAATAAATATTAAAATTACATATAAAAGACATATTAGAATATCATATTAAACCAATATTACAAAGTAATATGCATAAGATATTTAAAAAAACTGCCGTTTATGATATAAAAAACATATTTAATTTTTATATTTATTTAATATTTTTGTGCTACTTGGGCAATGTTCATGCATTCGCTTTTAAGATGTTTGGATTTGGTTTCCTTTTTGAAAATTTCTGTAGGTACCTAAATAAATGTTTGTCCTGAAAGGTGTTTTTATGAAGGACCCTCATTTTTAATATTGTTAAAGGGTAGTAATACCGTAGAAGTTCCAGTTGTTGTCACCATACCCAAAGCTGATAATATTTCCCTTGTGAGATTTGAAATAGTGTCTGCAAGAAATTTTGAAAATTTATAAAGGGAGCTTTGCGTACTAGAAATTATTGGCCTAAGAGTATGTTTGGTTTCTGCAGTTTGGGAAAACCATAAATCTTTGGTGCTAGTGAATTATTTATTTTTAATCTTTTAGCAAATTCTGTAGTGACGATTTTTGTTTTCTCCCATGATTTAACTAAATTCTTGTTTAATTTTGATATTATTTAGTCGGGCTTTTAGATAATGTCGGGGCTTTCATTCGGGCTTTCATTCCAAAACACCACCCGGGATAACTTTTAAAATACCTTGAATTGAATTTAACAAGAAAACAGGTCTATTTCGATTTACGAGGGGTTTTACACGTTTTAAGTTTTACACGTATCTACGACCTCGTAGTTCCAATCCCTAATCGGGGTGAAAATCATATCTAAAAATTTAAATAGAAAGAAACTTTGAGTCATACGTCTTTGAAAAGGTTTTGCTTTAAAGTTTAAAATCATAGAAATTTTAATCTTTTAGATTGTTAGATAAAATAATACTTGTTAAAAGTAGAAGCAAGTTACTAACATTTCATCGGTAATTGAAAAAAGATACGAATGTTAACGTTGATACAAAAAAACTTAACAAAAAATCTTAAAGGTATTTATTTGAAAATGGTGTTTTTGCATTCTACTTTTTCATTAACCTTAGAATATCTACTTAATAATCATATTGATTGTTGGAGTTTGCTGTTAGGTACGCTTTTCTTAAGCAAGTAACATTTCGGAAAGAAACTCGGACCATTGAGTCCTAACTTTCGTAGTTATAAATCAGCAGAAACACTAGCCACCATGTAGTTTACCAATATTTTCAATAAGCAGACTTGTAATTAATCTCTAAAGACAAATAATTCGCAGACTCTTGTTAGAGGTTCTACAAACAGCATAATGTATACGCAGTTGAAATTAAAATCAAACAGCACCGTTGATGGCATGTTGGAATACCACTTTACTTTAAAAGTTTTAGATTAGGTAGCCCTGGATTTGTGATTACATATGGGAGAGTACTGTACTTCAATACAATTAAACATTTATAATTGCAGCTATGTTTGAAGAGGACCAATTCATTATAAAATGATAATTTGGCTATATTTATACTGCAGTGTAAGGTACCAATTTATTTCGTTAATTCAGGTGTATTATAAAGTGGAGGTAACATAAATGTTTATTATTATAAATAAAGAGAATATCATCCATTTTAGACTAGGGTCAACCATCGACTTGCCATTACGAGTGTGTTTGCCCCAGAACTGAACACGACTGTGGTGTATTGCATACGCGTTGACGAACATTGACTGACTCTAGAACTGCGCAGCATATTGGCAATAATATCAGTTTATTGATATTGATTGAGTTTATATCGTGTTGCAGATGCGAATTGGTGAATAGCAAGCTGTATCTTGAAAATTATTTTCTGTAAGTGAAAATACGTCTATACATTTTCAAAAAAGTGTTGGAAACACAAATATTGACTATAACGTGCATATCTGATAAAAAGGGAATGTCCAAGAATTGAGCATTGCTTCATCATCGAACCAAAACGCATATGTCACTGGAGAAATTAGTTTGTCTAGTCTAGATTCCCTTTTATTGCTATAAAAAATTATTTTATTCCAGGAATATAGAAATAGGTTTCGATATCTTGGTGAGGACAGTCAGTTGTGGACATGGGCGTAGCCAGAAATTTTGTTGGAGAGGGGCCCGCAAAAGTCGGTTGCATATAGCTATCGAATAAGTATAAAAACTCGATACTAATTTGATGATTGTGTGTATTGAATGTGAAAATTTGTTACACTCTGAACAAAGTAAACTCACAAGTGGACGATCAGATCAGCGTATCGCCGACTGAGATGAAAAAGATGGTGTGTGCGGGTAAATTCGTAATTTACGTCACTATATTGATAAAAAATGTAAAACAAATATTTGGCTGTAGTAAACTGAAAGAATCCCACATGAACTCATATATTTCTAAAGGCAAAGTCTAGAGTTCAAGACTGCAGGGCAGCATTTTATTTTCGTTAATAATATATGTATAAATAATTATTAAATTTAATTTTTGCAATTAAATTTAAATTGTTATGACACGTGAATCGCACATGAATTAAAATTCAATAATAAGACATTCAAAATATGAAACACTCGTTACAAAAAAATTATAGCAATGAATGAATTAATGAAGAAAATAGATAAAAATGGAAAATACCTGATATTAAGTACAAGTAATTTTTGTAATATGAAAATTTTATACATATTATTGCATCGTGATTGTGATTTATTGAATTTTAATTCATGTACGATTCACGTGTCGCAACAATTTAAATTTAAATTGTGTTATTAATATAGAAAAACTGAATACGACAGACTTTTCGAATAGTAAAGTATATTAGTGTCATTTTAATTATTGTTTCTATATCATTTAGACTAAAAACTATAATTTATAGAAATTAGCATAAGAAAACAGGATGAAATTATATGAGATATATCCACTTAAAGCTAGTTTACACTTGTCAATTTATTGAGCAATTTCTAGAACTCAAAATTTATCAATTTTAAGTTCTAAAACTTGAACTTGGCGCTGCGTTACACTTACCAATATATTTATTCTAGGTTCTTTTTTAGATCTTAAACTTGATCAAATTCTAGTTCCTGATAAGAACTTACTATTACTGCATTACATTTATCGATTAAACTACCTAAACTTGAGCACTCAAATAAACGTAGTTTAAAATCTTTAAATGTTAACGGCAGTAAACCTTGATTACTAGTGAAATTTTGTTGATATCAAATTGCAGTGTTGTGTCATTGAAATTGGGTTAGTAGGATAGCGAGTTCGTAATTGAGTCGTTTGAAATATTCAAAATTTATTATGTATATTATATAGTGACAATACTTTTCTTGACTTTTTCATTCCCTTTCATTGACCCTTCTCATTCTCCTCATCATACACCAATAGGTATTTCAATTTGTGTGCATACCCTGAACGAAAATATACACAAATATAAAAAAGTACTTTCATTCAATAATTATTTTATCAAAATTCGTCCAACGAACACAAAGTATGTGCGTTTATTATATTAATAAATATATAGGTAAGAAGTTTTTGATACAATAAAGTAAGTTCATATTATGCATATATAAACTGGATTATCATATTGCTAACTGTAGTACATTGTATGAATTAACTTCTTTATTGCTTAAATGAAATTTATACATTCCGTTAATTAATAATAGTTGTAGAAACTATGAATTATATATTATATCTATTTATCACTAAAGTTTACCGAATAATATAAACAAATTTTGAAAATATGCAGTTAGTGTAAGGGGTCGAAGTCTTTTACTGTAACAGTACGGTTTCGAAATCCGGTTATACTATTTGGCAAACTTTAGTAATAATTAATTCGCTTAATAATACAACCAACTTCAAAAAGGTGCAGCTACAGTGCAATAAATAAATTTACTTACCAATACTATTTATTGATAAATTTTAATGTACATTATTTATTTAAAAATTAAATTATTATGTTCATCCTGTCAGCATTTTCTCTGTGATTTAGTTCGTACAAGCTTGCCACAAGTTATCCAAATCGTTGGGTAATAAGTTATCAAATCTTAACGACCGTATTATAGCTTCTGTCCCGTCTTCAAAATCTGAAACACCAAATAGGTAATAAGTAATATTTGAGAAAAGAGTGTACATATACATTTATACATGCCAAATCATTTGCAATATTTTTGTTTTGGAATTCTCCTTGCCAGTTTTGCATATCCGTAAATTTATTACTTATAAATTTTCCTTTTTTTTACCATCCGATAAAATTCCTAAAATATGTTAAGAGTTTTATATTAAGGTACCTAGTTATAGCTGAACTAATCTTAAATTACCAACTTTTCCGTCAGAAATCTATTAACTATCTGCTTTTCTAACTGTGACGTTCCCGACGATAAATGATTGCATTTAGGTTATGTACATGTTTGAAATATTTGACTAATGTATCAAGCGCCGCAAAATTAGTGTTACACATAAAACAAAGCATATTACACTACTTTAACGTTCACACACATGCAAAATACTTATTAATTTCTTTTTCTAATAAGTAATAAACTTTATTTTGTTAATACAATAAACTTACTTTTTCAACGTGACGTCAATAAGCAAAATTGTTCAATATAATAAAAAAAATTATCCATACAATATATCTTTTTCTTATTTTAATAAACCCAGCTCAATAAACGATGTTTACTGATTTTGTTTTTTCAGTGTATTTTAACCTCACCCAAAACAAAATTACACTTTTCTATAACAACAGATTAATAATTCTTGGTTATTGACGTTGTATAGTAATGATACCAATTATCACCGGCCACAACAGTGATCTGCTGATTTAATTATACTATTCAACTAATCCAAATACTAATCTAAACTTTAACTAAACATTACCAAAAACTAAAGATCAAGTCACAGAAAAATAAAACATATTTCTAATTTATTAATTTCTAAAACTTGGCCAAGTTCTTGAAACTCATCTATTTATTGGTTAATGGGAAGACCTGATCTACAAGTTTAAAATTGTAGATTTTAGATATAAGAGAACTTGAAATTGAATTTGAAATTGACAGATGTAAAAATCTAACTAGCTAATGTCAAGTCCTAGAAATTGATAAATAAATTGACAAATGTAAAGCCGGCTTAAACAGTCATCAATTTCTTACTCTGACATGAAGAAATAATCTTTACATAAAAGGCATAAATTCAAAAAATATTTTTTAAACAAAGAAATATTATTCATTCACAAATAGATGTTTTTAGCGTTAACAACATCACTTTGAAACATTTTAAAAAGTGTTTCTTGATTAGAAGAATAATTCCTATCGCTGTACGATTGCGACAGCTTTGTACTTTACCATAATACTACAAATTGATTGCTTGATTTATCAGATATGAAATATTATGTGTTGTTTTAGTTTACATTTTTACTGGAATACTTGCGATTTCGATTTATTTATTATTTCCATCGTATGCATAATTGATACTGAATTTCTTGTTTTTTTTTTTCTGAAACTTGGTAAACGAAAGTGAACAGAACATATAGGTATTCAAAGAATATAAACATATAAACTTGACGAATAAGAAAGTTTAGTAAGGATCTACGACCTTTTTTTTTCAAAACATTTCTCAACTGAAATGCTCGCCCTAAGTTTCCAAAAGTTACGCTTATATTAAATATTGTATATACGAAAGCTATCTTCCCCGAAATTGACGTAGGGATACTTTCCCAAGTTCCACAAATTATTTGTTACGTATATCTGGAAAAGTGGCGTATGATCCCACGTCTGGTACTAACGAGGTTTCAATAGAAAATATCGTCTTTAAGTTTTTAACGCTCTAGAGTGTGCTATATGATCGATACATCATCCCTAAAGAATAGCTAACACGACGTGGGTGTATAAATGGCGTATAATATAATGAAATGTCATATATTAGCATTATAACTAATGGGATGAACTAACTTTCTTATCTCATATAAGCTGCTATGGGGGCATCGCTTTATTATGTTCGAAGCTGAACTTTAGGTAGATAAGCTATGAGGCGAAGTTTTAGAGAGGAAACTCGGTTGAGTTATTGGTCTACAATGAATTTTAATAAGTAAGAATTATACATGTTAGAACTTAACTACAACGAAATGTAATCAAAACGGAATGTGGAGAAGATATTAAAAACAGCGAAAATACATTACACAAAGCACCTAATTCTTTTTAATAGCAATATTTTATACAGTCTGGCCATGAATTGTGCCGACTAATAACTTTTAAATCACATGACAAAATAGAAGTGAAATAAAAAGTAATTTCTGTTATTTTGACTATAAGAATGTGCAACTGGCTGGAAATGTAAGAGCTAAGGCATCTTTAAAATGTGAAGTCAAATATAAAATCATATAAAACCCCATTTGGAAGATACCTATGTTTATTTTACTTGTTTATTCTACATAAAGGGGTATAAAAGGGAGCCAATTAAAATAGCGAAAATAAAATGCAGGAAACATTTTCATCCTTAATTACAGTAAAGTAAAAAAAGATAATAGAAACCTGCTTAAGAGAAAGAGGACATATTTTCAAACATCTGTTATAAATTTTGACAATTACGGATGATTGCTACGTGTAGACACGTTTACTTAAAGATGTATTTTGTTGTGATCAAGTGCCCATTCTTTTTTAATGCCTTTTATTTTTAAGGTTTGTCAATAAAATACTTAATAATAATAATATTAATCATAATAATAATAATAATAATAATAATAATAATAATAATAATAATAATAATATAATAATAATAATAATAATAATAATAATATCTTTTTATTGTTATAGCTTCAAAGGAATATCTAAACAACTTAGTAAATATATAAGAAAATAAGTAAACAGTCACTGAGATCAAGAAGAACAAAGTATGTATGTATGTAAATAGAAGGGTGGTGTTACACTGCGACCTAAAAGATCTATTGTGTCCCCTATTCTTGCTGCTTTACAGCTGGCCTTCCAATCCTATTCCTTTTAGAAAGTGTAGGATGTCAGAGGGCCCCAGCCTAGGTAAGTCTCTCTCTTCGATTTCACATGCTCCCAGGTGCAATGCCCTCGAGTTGCACAGTGCTACGCAGTTTGAGAGGAGGTGGATGGGTGTTTCATCCTGTTCCCCACAAAATTTACATTCAGGATCTTTTTCCAATCCAAGCCTACTCAGGTGTCCTTTCAGTCTACAATGGCCTGAAAGTATTCCTGTTAATATGCGAACATTGTTCTTACTCAGGTTGATGCATACTGTAAACCTCTTCTGGTTATAAGTTCCCAGAAGAATTTTACTTTGCCTCATTCCCTGGAGATTTTCCCATTAACTGGATTTTCTCTGCTCCATTTCTATTTTTAGTTTCTTCAGTATTGTACTGCTACTTAACCCGCAAAAGGGTTCAGGCCCTACAAAAGGCATTCCAGCCCCTTTTTTCGCGAGGTTATCCGTTACTTCGTTTTCTTCCACTCCTATGTGACCCGGAACCCACAGGAGGGTTACTTTATTTCTTTTACCTAGCTCATTTAGTTTCCCTAGGCATTCCCAGACCATCTTGGAGCTGATTTCATATGAGCTCAGCGCATTGATGGCTGCTTGACTATCAGACATGATGATAATGTCCTGCTTCCGATAGTTCCTATCCATATTGAACTGAACACATCTTCCAATAGCGTGTATTTCCGCCTGAAATATACTTGGGTATTTTCCCAAGCTTTCGAAATATGTAGTTCTAGGGCCCATATATTCCTATTCCAGTTCCTTCTGCCGTTTTGAAGCCATCAGTATACCATTTGATGGCATTTCTATTCAAGTTCAAGATGGTGTTATGATCCCACTCGCTCCTGTTACTTAGCTTTATGGTGAATTCCTTCACAAAGCTAAATTTTTTTTTAGCATATCATCCCGGGGCATATCCCAGGTTTGATCACCATCAGGAGATTGAGGCCTATGGCTAATCATTCCTTCCTTGACCATTCTTAGTGCGGTTCTTTTCGCCACGCCCTCTACTACAATGTGAAGGGGGACAAGATCCAATACTACTTCAATAGCTGCTGTTGGGCAGGTTCTCATAGCCCCCATGCCCACATGCTAATCTTTGCACTTTCGAGAGGTTAATTCTCGCGGTGGCCAGATTAGTTCTTTTGCTCCATGCTACTGATGCATAGGTGATGATCGGTCTCACTATCGCTGTATACATCCAAATCAGTATTTTTGGGTTGCATCCCCAATTTTTCCCTGCAAAGTTTCTGCACAGCATCAGAGCTCTTTTGGCCTTATTGGTTACTTCAAGTTCATGTTTGTTTGTTTGTTCCATAGAAGTTTATTGTCTAGGGTAAGGCCTAGATATTTAACTTCCGCTCTCCAGTCTATATTTTGCCCATCCAGTTTTATGGTTCTAAGATTGGATTTTCTTTTCCTGGTAAATGCTACTAGGGTTGTCTTAGTGGGGTTGACATTGAGTCCCATCGATTGACACCATCTTCTCGTGAAGTTCAATCCTCTTTGAACTATGTCACAGAGGGTATTCTCAAATTTGCCTCTTGCGTATATGACAATATCATCAGCATACCCTTGACTAAATATGCCTAGATCCATCAGTCCGCATAAGAGTTCGTCTACTCTTAGGCTCCACATAAGTGGGGATGTAACTCCCTCCTGTGGGCATCCTCTGGTCGTACTAACCGAGATGGTCTTATGTCCCACCTCCGCCTCCACCGACCTAGTAGACAGTAGATGCGACATCCATCTAGAAGTCACGCCATCTACCCCCCTATTCATTAATGGTTTTTTGACAGACTCGTGTGGAGTGTTGTCAAAAGCACCCTCTATATCTAGAAAGGCGCACACTACGGTTTCTTTATTCGTCAGGGCATCTTGGATTTAGTCCGTAAGCTCCACTAATACAGTCTCAGTGGATTTGCCTGTTTGATAGGCGTGCTGATAGAAGATATCTGTTCTGATATAGTTATCTACAGCCTTTTCTACCGTTTTCAAAAAGAATGATGTGAGGCTGATAGGTCTGTGGGATTTAGACTGCGTAATGTCCGTTTTCCCTGCTTTTGGTATGTACGTTATTTAAGGTATCAATACCTAAAATAAACGGGGCCATTTTTTACAAAAGTGTAAATAACAACGTTGTTATTACAGACGGGCATATCAAGAGCGCACCTTAGACCTGTCGATTGCCGTAATATGATAAAAAAAGATGAAAAATATGATTTCTATTAGTTAAAAAAGTCGAGAAATACGCATGCTATTCTGCTGGGTGGTTGTGTGTCAGATATACGTTTCAATTACCATCTGCAATCCGTATCCTATCGCTGTCTAACGGCAACCGCTCATCGCTATTCTCTACTCTTGTCTAACTATTACAGAATGCTATCCCCACATCGAACTTTTCAATTTAAATCAATTCAACATAGCTCGCATTCCGACTACTACGGAGCGACGGAAACGATTACACAGGCGTAAATTCACTTTCAGTTTAGCCGGCGTTCGATTGATTACGCTCGTTTCTTAACAAGGCGTTTGGGGTACGGGTACGGTCCTCAAATTTCATAACGGTTTGCAAGTTTTGATCGTGGTCGGTAATTTTATAAAAAAATGGAATATTATACGCCCGCCGAATTTTTTTTTATTGTGAAATAATTTTACGGTGGCAATTCGTATGGTCGTACAAAATTAGCACATTCCAAGAACTTTTACCCGACGATTATTACTGGCGCGGGGAATTTTATGAATTAATGATTAATAAATATCCCGAACATGAATATTTTTTTAATAATATACTATTTACTGACGAGTAGGTATTTTATTTACTATTGTTAGGTTTTTGGAATCTATGTTTGTTATTTTATTTTATTATTGACTTTTAAAACTGCTTCTCACTCCTTCTTTTATCTTTGATATTATTTATGAGTTCTTCCACTGAAATTTATAGTTTACATTATCGGATGCTTTGATATAAAAATAAGTATGAATAGAAAAGATGCATGAATAGATTTGAGTTATCGAATAAATATTGTTTTATTATTTCCATTTTCACTAATACAAATGTAATATTGGATTTAATATTACTTTTACAAACTTCATAAATAAAGTAAAAAAAGATCAGGCTCAATTTAATTCGCCTGAATATTTCCAGTCACCCAGAGTGCAATCGACAGCTTGCAACTTTTCACCCGGTATAGCCCGGCTGATAGTCTAGTGGCTTGCACGCTTGGCTATCGGTCGGGAGGTCCTCGGGTGGAGCCCGACGGACTGCTCTCAGAGTGAGGTTTTCCTGATTTTCCTCACTCCTTGGCGAATGCTGAGAGACGAACATTTTAAGTCGCTCCACGGACGTCGATGCCTCTGTAATTGGCGAAAGCTGTTGGGGATATCAAGGCATGAATTATTATTACTTCATACAGTGTTAATTTCCTGCGTAGAATTTCAAAATGGAATTTTATATAGTGTTCCGTTCAAAATAACGAAGTAGATGTGTGATTTTCTACTTCTGGAACAGCTTGTATAGTCAGAAGCAGATATATAGCACTAAACTTTATAAGATTTTTATAGAGGCGATCTTTTTCTAATATGAAAAATAGAACTGTAGCAAAGAAACAGGTATTTGGTG
Source organism: Protaetia brevitarsis (assembly GCA_004143645.1). Classification (NCBI taxonomy): domain Eukaryota; kingdom Metazoa; phylum Arthropoda; class Insecta; order Coleoptera; family Scarabaeidae; genus Protaetia; species Protaetia brevitarsis. The sequence goes on along the minus strand of RXPK01001380.1, from coordinate 36,480 downwards.
TGACACCTGCCGAGATGGAATGTGAATTATGTCACAGACCTTCAGTGACAACCTGATATCGATTGTGTTAGAATAATTCCTTTCAAAAACTTCTGTCATTAATAATATAGATCCATTAACTGACATTTCCATATGTTCTCAAATGTTAACTAATATAATTAACTAATTATTTTCAAAACGACAGTAAAAATTAAACACCGAAATAAGTAATAAGAAAGATCTTTTTATGAACAATATTTACATAAAATGGAAGACGAATAAGTGGTACTAAACTAATATTTGTTATTGAATCAGTTAAGCGGCTTTTCATAAAATTTTTAAAAAAAATGGCAAAAGTCAATATTTGAAGTTTCTCTTAAACATTTAGTACATGTGGATGAGTAAGATGTTCCACACTTCTTTCTCTTAACACTATGTTGCTCCAGAACTTCCCAATTTCTAATTATAGATGCCCACATATTTATAAATTTATAATAAATATTAAAAAAAAAACTTACCCGATAAACTTGGCACGATAGTCTGTGACCGGGCCTTGGATATACGGCATCGATCGGACATTATTAGTGACGGTGATGGTACAACCATTAGGCTTATGTTACGCTACAAAAGTTATCCGACAAACTTATAAAACTATCCTCGCAAGTTTGTTCCATTCGCCTGATATTTTCCTGCAGCAGCAGCAACAAATCAGTCTCACCCCCAATGATTTACAACGAGTATTCGTTCCCACTCATCCGCGCAATTTCCTTTTTTCGCAAAGGCGTGCATCCTCCGCGTATACGTAACATATCTTCACCTCCGAGTAGTCTAAGTAAATTCAATTCGCGACCTAAAACAGAAACCTTGTTTACCGCTCATCCGTTCGAAATCCGTTTCAAACTTGTTTACCGTCTCTCTTCCAGACATAATTCTGAACTTTCGCACGACCTACGTGAATAAGAAAGGCGAGGTCGTCTCCGGTTGGAGATCGATATCGCTCAATTACCTGAAGACCTGGTTCGTCGTGGACCTATTGGCGGCGCTGCCCTTCGACCTGCTCTACGCTCTATCCGGCGGTGAGGTAATTCTCAGTATCGACGTACGGTATCGCCATTGATACACTGGATGTTACAGAAGTCAGTGTCCTCGTTCACCAATCACAACATTCACTTGATTAAGCTGACTAGGCTGCTTCGCCTGGCGAGGTTGTTGCAGAAGATTGACAGATATGCTCAATACAGCACCATGATACTCACACTATTAATGCTGTCGTTCACGCTGGTGGCGCATTGGCTAGCGTGTATATGGTATGTGATAGCTGATCAAGAGAAACAGAAACACCAACTAAATTGGGATTTAGGTAAGTATATTTCGATATATTTTTTTTGTCGGAAGTAACATAAAATATATGACTTATATAAGTAGCAGGCAAATTCTTATGATACATTTTAGACGTACACGTTAGAGGGTTTTTTTAGTACATAATATAAACGAAATAACAAAAAAAGCAATGAAATATACTTAATATGTGTATCTGCTTTATTTATATATTATATAAACACAAATACAAATTTGCCAAAAAACCCTTCGCAAACATTGGTTGCCATTTTATTTTAAATTTCTAGAAGTTGGTGATTTATTTATGTATTGCTGTGTTTCATAAGAGGAAAGCTATCGACCATATTGAAATGTAATTATTATTTTATGTATGCACCTGTTTGTAAGTCCAGTATAATTTGGATTAGATCGTATTAGTAGTCATAGAAGTTGAATATAATTTATCGTCTGATTGCCTGGTATCCTAGGTTTCTATTTTAATTGAATGGGATAATGACTCAATGTAATTCGTTGAAAGAAAATGTATGAAAATCCTTGGTTACGTGAGGGTGGTTGATGAAAAGTCTTAGAAAAAGCTGTGTCATTTCTCATCGAATATAATGAATTAAACCATATTGCTGTGATATATCTGGTATCGAAGGGGATAAATTTACAAATTTGGTGTTTACTAAACCTGGGTACATGGTCTACATAGAATCATAGATGTGTTTGCTGTTCCGAGTCTAATCATACATCCTGAATGTAACGGAGGAGGTCTGTATTCCTGAATTTTTGTGGTACCGATGTTATTCTCTTGATTTTGTGATTTTATGTGAATATACAAGCTAATCTGGATTGTCACTACAAGGAAATTCCATCTGGAGGTACTCTGGTGTCTGTGTAAACCGATAAACGAGGTATCTGGTTTAAAAGGCATTGTTTAATTTTTTTTATATAAATGAATGTATAACTTTGATAGTATTTTGAGGTTAGTGTTATTTCTTATGAGATTGAAATTTTTAGTTTTTATAAGTTGGTAGAAGTGGTTGGTGGTTTTCTATTCTCTTATGTTAGCGCGGGATATTTTAAAAGTTACTTTTTCAATTAAAGAATCTAAAATTATACTGGATAATTGATAATATATGTTTTGAACATTCCAAATAAGTATACTCACCTTGAGTAAGAGTTGTCATACTTTTTATATGTTTCCGATATAAACTTGTTAATGAATTATACATGTTATTAATGATTGCACTGTTTTATTAATGAAAGCTCATTTGATACATTGAATTATCAAGAATTAGACTATAGGTTCAATATTTAACAAAGTAAAGGCAGTTCTAATAATTAGAAAGTTACTTATTTATTTTTCTTTTTCGTAAAAACATTAGCCGGGAAAATCACAATAGTATATATAAGTGCCTCCGGATACCTCCGAAATTATAGGAGATATTAGAAAACCTATCTTTGCAAGAATGGGGGAGGAAGTACTCTTTACCTCCCTGCCGATCCATATTTTAAATATTTTTTTTTCTTATACATCTGGAAAAAGGCGCTTTCCGTAGAAAACGATGACGTATGACAAATTCAGAGAAACAATAATTTAAAAGTAATAATAAATATGCAAAATCAAATAAAAAACTATCGTATGCATTTACTAGATGAGTTTATTTGTATTTTATATATTTTTTAATAAACCGTCATTCATTCTTCTACTATGCGTATAAAGATTTATAATTTGATTTATTAATTTATTTAACGTGCAGTGTATATAATTTACAGCTGACACTCGTGAGTTTTCGCACATACGTTCAATTGCGTCAGACTGCGCATTTATAGAGTAATAATTACATATATAATAATTACACAATAATATTTCGCAGAAATGCATACATAATCTTTTCCATATCATGATTTATTAGTTCTGTAATTAAACATAAACCTTAAAAGTCATGTAGTTGTTTGAATATATGTTTTATTTTATATAAAAGACACATCAAATATAAATGAACATAAGACAATCGTTTTAAATGATCTACTATGTGTCTTGTTGCGTACAATTGTAGTTTGGTACAATGCCAGTAACCAATATAGCTAATGTGATGAACATGCTATTTGCGATAGAATAGAAGCACAGTTACATTAATTTCTTAAGAAATAAGTTAGAAAACTATTTCAACTATGTAAAATGCTATTCATTTTTTAATACTATTTTCTTAAGAAAGTATAATATTTCTTAAGTAAAAACTACGTTCGTGTGGTAATCAATTTAACCAAAAACGTAAATTTGCAAAACCGTTTATTTACTATAGTAGGCCTACTGTCCACTGAGGCGAATGTATGCAAACTACGAATAACGACAGGCGTGCTTTGCATCTTAGATATGTTCATGCATGTACAATGACGATTGTAGACGAAGCTAGAGTTCGTCCCAATAGAGAATGGTACATGACGTCACATGCGCAATGAACGAATATTGGTAACCGATGCCTCATTGCTAGGTAACAGACAGTGGTAGCCGGCAGCGGGGCGTAATGACGTCATGAAATGCATGAAATGTTCTGATTAAAGGCTGTGGGAATTTATATAATCCATCGTGACTCTGTATCAATAGATATAATAGGCGAAAACAGGTGAAATAAGATATTTAATTTTCTTAGTTTTTTTTTTGTTAAAATATGGCGACCAGTTTCGTCCTCAGGAGACATCCTCAGGCAAAAAAAAAAAAAAAATACATACTTAATATCGTCAGATTTTAATGTCAAAAGCTAAATAAATTGAATTGTATGTATACACGCATTAAAATTACTTTAAATGTAAAATAATAAAACTCACAAAAAAATGGTCAAAGTGCACTTTGTTACATCTTAATGGACGTATAAAAAAATGTAGCATTTATAATTCCTTGGCTCAATGTTCAGAAATATTTTTAGCGTATTCGCGGCACTTCAATGAAATATAAAAATTGGCATTTTTAGCGACCAAAATAACGAAAACTAACAAGTCATTTGAAAAGAAGTACTCGTTAGGCTCACAGGGAGGTAAGGTTAAATGGATATAACGCCAAAATTCAAACAAGATACTCAAATGTTCAAGTTCCAATGATAGCGAAAGCTTAAAACTTAAACATTTAAGTATATTGTTTGAATTTTGGCTGCTATACCCATTTAAGCTTACCTTCCTGTGAATCTAACAAGTTATATTATGTTTTCGGATCCAGAAAGTAACGTAGAATCCAAATATACCCAAATATACAGGGTATTCAATTTACCATTTTATTGATCATATTTCCGATAAAACTGGAAGTGATAAAAAATTAGTATTATTAGTAGTCAAATAATTTAAAAGTTACAATAAATGAAAAATTTATTAAAAAAATATATATATAAATGAACGTTATGGGCAGAACCTCTAGGCTAGAACACCCAGTATAGTATCACTAGATACCTAAATTTTGTAATTTTCGAACCTGTTTTAGGCTGATAATTCAAAATAATTTCATTTAGAACCTGATATAATAGAGGTTAATGGCATTGCGTAAACACCCGCTTTATAAATCTGTAATGTCCATAATGAGTATGTTGACGATATTTCGCTGTAATGACTAATCAATAAAGAAACCAATCCCCACAAATTAGATTTTCTAATCCTCTCTAGCATTAATAAATTCTCATTAAGCCATTGCTTAATCATCTTTCTCCGTAAATTTATCCCCTTGCTTTAAATGAAACCTAAGGGAACTTTCTGCAAAGATAATGTGTATAAATCGGTTTAGCATTTCCCCTATTTCTTTACTTTGTATTACTTAGTTTGAGAAAAAGAAAAGAACGGAAAACGGAATTTTTCGTGCACGTGCTGAAAATCAACTTGTTTGCTAAAGGGTTTCGTATATACAATTAAATCCACATCGAAATCCGATAAAGGGCGAAATAATACTCCCAATGCGGTCCTTTTCTGATTGTTATCGTTTTTCCGACTGTCCGCAGGTTGGATACATACTCTGGCCGATAGACTGAAGGTCGAAGTCGGCAACGTTTCCTACACAGATCTATACGTAACCGCCTTGTATTTCACGTGTTCGAGCCTCACTAGTGTCGGCTTCGGTAATGTGAGCGCAAACACCACCAGCGAGAAGATATTTAGCATATGCACTATGTTAATCGGAGGTAAGAGGTTCTCATCATTTAATGTTATAAACAGAGCTTTTTGCATTTTGTAACTACTCAACTATATGTAACGTATAAATGGCGAATCATATTCCACTCTTAGGGATTTCGCTTGTTATTGGAGATGGAATACAGCTCTAAATTCATGTCTGGATATCCATAATTAGGTGTGTTTAGTTAAAATAAAATGAAGCAATAATGTTTCCAATGTCGCATAACTATTTTTGCCGAAAGACAGTGTCACAAAGTTCTAGTGCAACTCGTGGTTTGACGTTTCACATTTGACACTTTGATAAAGGCTTTCATAGGCTTTCGCAAGGAATTGCGGGTAATACGGGAATTATGTCACAAACATGGAAGCATTGACATTTCTTGCATGAGTTAGAAATCCGATTTCAAATAATAAATAAATGTAAATTAAGAGAGGCTTTTAAAAAGATATGAATCAGTAGATGGCGCCTTCGGTCAAAATTACAAACAACGTAACTTGTTGGAATATACTTAAATCTATACAAACGATTGCAGGCATATTGTTCTATGCAACAAAGGGTTTTAGGTTTTAATTTTACTTAATAAAGTGTAAAAACCGAGATGTTAGTGCGGCAAAAACATGCCTTTTGTAAGTTTTAAACAATTTAAATCTTAAGTAGTAATGTAAGGACTCGTCCTGCTGAATTACGTATTTTAATTGTTAATAATCACGACAGAGTGTTAAATTATTTTTTGGAGATCAGTACGGATCTGTAGGTGGCATGTTCAGCTATAACCTAACATATATTGTGGCGAATTTTCTTGACAGCCGGATTACAATTTCCTTCGTTGTTGAACCTTTGAAATGAGCGTAGAAGCAAAGGTAACTTCCACTGTTACCAGATTTTTTATTTACTTGGCTTAGTGGACTAGATGCTATTTTCGATGCATATCGTATGTGGAATCAAAAAATAAATATTATTTAAAACATTTTTCCTTTCAAGGATCTCTGTGTTTCTATTGTGTAATCCGTCATAGTGTACTACATGGGCAAATCGGCTGCATAGAGAACTGGTACAGCTAGTTTTAAGTTGATTGATTTGGGTTATAGCATGTAATAATTAAAATTAACGTCATCTATATCTGTCATATATTGTCAGGTTAATATGCCACAATTAAACGAGAATCAAAAAAAGCTAACCTGTTTCCATGTTACTTGAAAAACAGACTGCTTACACAGCGAAAATTTTCAAATATTTGGGTAAACGCATTTTTATGCTGTACCAGTTTTTTATGCAGCCGATGGTACAATTTAAGGTGATATCTTTTAGAATAATATTGCATCAGAACAATTAATTATAAACGATTGCAGTGCACCCATCGGTATTTTCGTTTCACATTCACTCTTTAAAGTCCTCTCTTAATGCGAAATAGATGAAATAGTATTTTCTTCATTAATGCTACTATTTGGGTATGCCGAGTTTTTGGTTTTAAATTTTACAAATGTTTCGGAATTTTCTTTTTTTTTCAAAATTATTTATAATCTACAATACATAATTTTTATGAAATATTTGAATTATTTTAATCACATATGCTTTTTACTAAACTTACTTTAACTCTTTCCATATTGCTCTTTTTGTCCACCCAAATGGTGTTTATCAAAATAGTTTGAATTTATTATTTATATTCCCATTTTAAACATAAAAATAATTTGTAAACAACAATCATACTTTAAACATTCTTTTGTAATAATTATTTTCTATCCCTGCTGCAGATACTGCTATATGGTTTTGGGTCCCGTAGTTTCTCGCCTTTGCCTGGTGTACCTTAAGGATCTAACTTGGGTCCACTTTTATTTATCCTTTATATAAAAGATTTGCTGTCGACTTAAGACCAAAGTTTTTATTAAGATACTGAAACTATTTATCACAAACACCCATAAAATACAAAATAAGTACAATTAGCAACTCAGTGGACCGGTGTTTAGCTTTCTCAGAAAAGAATAAAGGAAATATTAATAAATAATAACTACCCAATTCAATAAGTAATAATTCAGTATCGAAATAAACCGAAACAAACACCAAACTAAAGAAAATAGCGAAGAATATATTTCCGTACCGTACACAAAACAATTGTCAGAGAATTCACAAAAAAAAAAATTAATAATATATTTATTGTCCAACGAGTTCTCCAATAACAGGACAAAGAGAAAAGTGTACACATATATATATATGTATTGTTCTGAATAACAAAGCATAAAAATTTGGCGCCCAATGTGGGTCTCCAGTAATGGTCGAATCATGGAATGGTATTCTACCCAGGATTCTTCTCAGGAAATTTAATAGGAAATTCTCGAAGATTATTCAGATACAGATATGAATTTATATTATTCAAATGATACATCGCTCCTTTTTAGGTAAACACTTTGTGGAACCTTGATATTTCTGAGTGTGGGGCGTAAAAATCGTTATAGGAGTTCACAAACAACCGTTGTCTCTCGTGGCCACAGGAAGAATCACTGATTTACACTGAAAGGAACAGCAATCTGTCTTCGATTGTTATCGCTGTCAGGTAAACAAATATCAAATTTAAATGAACAACCAGTAACTGACATTAAGACACCGTCATTTCTCTAGTTTAAGGGCAATACAGCAATAGTTAGCGAATAAACATCCCGAAGAAAGAAAAATCTCCCGGAGTAAAATATAATAAAGAAATACCATTATATCTAAGGCTATAATTAGCACCTATTGCTAATATGGTCTATCTTTATAGTCATTTTTAATTTAACAAATTCAGAATTTGCCTGTAGAGTAGGCAACCGAGTATTTGCATGCATTCCAACTTACAATTATTCCTTTATTTGGCTTTGAAACCTGTTTTTAATGACTCTAAATTATATTCAATACACCTATTTCCACAGCAGTATATAAACATATTTCAAGAGAAAAACATTAGATACAATATTAAATATTAATAATATTCATTAATTTTATTGAAAAAAAATATCACTGTAGTGCAAATTAAGAGCCCGACATATCGTGAATAATGGCGATGTATGTAGTACATCTGCCTTACAAAGGGGCAGAAGAGAGATTGAAGAGGAACACAAACAGGTTCTTGACACAGCAAAAGAAATACAAGAGAGAAGGTATGGTGAAACATTTACTAATATTTATCTTTAGCTTTGAGGACGAACACCATGCAGTGAGTAACGAAGTGGTAACAAAGTCACCAAGTAACATCATCCCAAATTTTGATGGTAGAGTAAATTTTTAAATCATCTGTGTAAGCAAGAACAGAACATGATAGTGAGGCCAGCAAATCATTTATATAAAGGATAAAAAAAATGGATTCAAGTTAGATCCTTAAGGTACACTAGACTAAGGTGAGAAACTACGGGACCCAAAACCATTATAGTGGACATAGCTGTATCTGCAGCTGAGATAGAAAATAATTATTACAAAAGACTATTTAAAGAAATGTGTTTGAAGTATGATTGTTGCTTTCAAATCATTTTTATGTTCAAATTTGAATATAAATAATAAATTTAAACTATTTTGACAAGCACCGTTTGGGTAAACAAAAGTAGGAATATGGAAATAGAGCGCCTGCATTAGTCCAATGCTTTACGAGGTGTCGACTAGTGCGAAGGGCCGCGAGCTCGAATCTCGCTCTGGTCAGTTGCGGTAACCAATTCTTTTCCGGGGTCGTAATGATGATTAGAAGGGTGGTTTGGCTCTGTGGAGCTGTCTGACAAGCAACAAATTGCTTAGGCTTTATCGACCTCTTGAAAGAAGAAAGTTTAATATAAGGCATATGTGATTAAAATAAATCAAAAGAATATCATAAAAATATTAAAATAAAATTTAAAATATTATGTATTGTAGGTTATAAATAATTTTAAAAAAGAAAAAAATGAAACTCTTAAACTTAAAATCTAAAGACCCAAATAAAAACATTAATTTCAAGAAATTTAGAAAAAAAAATCAGTATAAAAAACGCGTGTTACAATGACTGTTGTATTACTGGTATATTGAAACAAATAAAGGGGCGAACGCCTTTTTTTTATTTATAAATCTCCCTTAATTTTCAACAAGGAATCTCCCCTCAATTTTTTCCTACTTATTCCTGTATAGTCAAATTGTAAACTCATGTCTTCCTAAAATATTATTTCTTTCTATATTTTGGGGATTTTTGTTTTATTACGTGTTCAAGTATTCGTAAAGTGCCGCCTCAGATAGGTTTACATTTAAATTAGATATATTATTCGCTCATGAAGGAATTTTAGGGAGACGTAAATTTTGTATTTTATTGTACATCCTATATATCAATCACCCTTCTTAATTTTAATTTACTATTCAATAATATTAGCAAATTCAAAGATTACACAAGGTACTTTTACGATTATTACCCTCCAAACCTAAAATTAACAGCTATTTTCTTCAACTTAATCCGCACACCGTCCCCATCTTTTAGTAGCTCACAATCAAGGTTTGAAAACACCGAAAGCAAACGGTTGAAATTGTGTTTTCATCCAATAACCAACATTTACAGCTTCGATCATTCCTTTCTCATTTCATCTTCTTTTGCGTCGGTTGCCCGTTTTCGCTTGTTTTCACCTGGGCCGATTTCTTTTCCTATTTTCAGCCCTGATGCACGCAGTCGTGTTCGGCAACGTGACCGCCATCATCCAGAGGATGTATTCGAGAAGATCGCTTTATCAGATCAAGTGGAGGGACCTCAAAGACTTCCTCACGTTACACCAGATACCCAAGGAACTGAAGCAAAGGATGCAGGACTACTTTCAAACGATGTGGTCTTTAAATCACGGTATCGACATCCACGAAGTAGGTATATTAGAACGTAATTTTAATAATATATATGCAATACATAAATACTAGCTTTGAGGTTAGCGGAATGCAATACCACAATTAATTAATGTATTTGCGGAAGAAACAGAGAAGTTTCTATGTGCTTGCAATACTGTTGAACAGTAGTAGATAAACGTCGACTAAATAAATGCATAAAATCAAAGGTAAAGCCAGTGTGAATAATCAATGTAAATAAAATTAAACGTTTTATTACTATTATAAATGAATAAGCTGCGCCTCCACCATTTTGCTGGGATTTAAAAACAAGAATTCTCAATTATGTTCTGCTTCTAATGAAAATATTGAGGTTAAATCTTCTTTATTACAAACAAAGAAAACTTCATCCAAAAAAAAAAGAGAAAAACATTAGTCAACTGGAAATTCTGATTCTCAAAAACCTTCCGTTTTAGAAATCATATTTATTGAACCAACATCACCTGCTTCAGTGATTTAAATTACTAATCTCTTAATCAGGAGAATCTGATGGTATAATATATTAATAACAATTTAATTGACATTTCGTACCAAGGAACACTTGCTACGTAATCAAAATGTCGCTTCCCTTTATTTATTTTATTTACATGAGGAAAGAACGAAAATACTTCGCAGAAAACATATTTCCGCCACTCTGTGTTTTAGGTACACCTTTTTACGAAAATATATATAATACTCAAAATTTATCACCTGAAAAGGGATAAATTTTGTTACGACATGTATGCACAATTTTCAAACAAAAAGTTGTACACAGGCACATATGTTTGTTTGTATTTTGTGCAAATCATAACGATGAAAACTTGTACACTCTTTAGCTAGGCTAATAACAAAAAAGTGCTTGATACATGAGAGGCTTTAACAGCAGTGGGAATTGTTTGCTTTAGATTTTCATTCATTCATTTTTGGGCATTAACAAAACACTATGATTCATCGAATTTTTTAAATATATTTATAATTTTACAACATTCTTTAAAGAATGTACAAAACAATTCCACATAATATTTTTAACTTGCTTGTTGACGTAATATGATGGCAATTCTGTCCAACGGATGAATTGCGTATTTATTTTAGTCGTACTTCAACTTGCTCTTTTTCCCGTCCACATTTCATAATAAAAAAATAGCGTCCCGTCAAAGTTTAACTTTTTTTTTCTTTAGTATAGTAGTTTAGTAGTAATAGTTTATTACTTCATCTGTAAACCATATGACAATAGAAGGAACATTGAGTCATTTAGAGAAAATCGCTTTACGAGAGCTATAATAGTTTTTCAGAAAAAGAACATTAACGTGAAAAAAATTAACCCTCTAAGACAGACGATTTTCTTTTGCGACTTAATACCGTCACGTTTTCGTAGTTCAGGCCAATCAATACTTTATCAACAGTATCATTTTGTCCATATGATTTCTTTACCTCATTAGATAAACATTAGTTTAGCTTACTATAGATTTAACATTGTATTCATGTATTATTCTTTGAATGACCATACAAGAATGTCGCTGTTCGAATAGTCATTTCTATTAATATTGCGTTGTACAAAAGTGTAATTACGATGATATGCATAAACACTTATGGTTAGTCAATGAGTTTGACATTAATCCCATTCAGAGCCAGCTACAAACATTTAGAGATAGGGTTAGTTAGTCTGTTTAACAAATAGTCGCTCATATCTCAAAACCTATTAAAGATAGGTATAAGGTATGCTTACATAAAGTGATAGGGATGATATTTACTTCCTAATTTCGAATTAAAATACAGGGTATTCTATTTAAAAAAAAAAGTTTTCTGCATTTGAAAATATTCAACTTTGTTCCTCAGTTTTTGAACACCTGTATGTTAGAATGTACAAGTGTGCTTACCGTTTCTTAGCGTAATATTTTTAAAATTCACAGTAGCAAATTTGGCAGTCTCTACTTTGCAGTATTAACCGAGATATTAATTTCTCAATGATGCAATGATTATGACTAATAAAGAAAGAAAACTTAAATAACTCAAAAACGGCAACATGTAGGTATAGGAATAACTGACGAATACTGACGTATTTATTTGTCGTACAATCCAAAAATGAATAAAAAAAATTAGATCATTCTATTTAAAATAACAAAGTTGACGTCCATTTCCGGTCAATCGGAAGCGATATTATGGTTAAAGTATTTTACATTTATAGTTCCAATCGAACAGATAATGGTGCCAAAATCTCAAATATAAGTAAATAATAGAACATCATAAACTTTTAATGAACCACTTGACGTGGAATACCCTGTATTGTGCTTTTTTTTGTGCTCACAAAAAAACGCAACTTTAAAATATACATATGTATGCATATATGTCTGCAAATGTAGCGTATATTTTTATACTGAGATTTTCTTGATGCTGCAAGTGTAATTCCCTAATGTATTGTTATCATCAGTTACAAAATACAAATAGCCTACAATTTAAGCTAGAGCTTTCCCTCCGGTATTTGCTCTATTACAGCGATGCATCGCGTGGTAGTTTAATCAATTACTGTATGTAGGTATTTATAGCTGTTGAAATACAAGATAGTGTTACGAATGTAGCGTTACTGCAATTCTTAGTGATTCTAGAAAACTAATTCTGTATCGTCATAGGATAAATACATACAAGGTGGCGCATTAATGTGTGAAAGCTCGATATATCTGGCATTATAAAAGTTGCCAAAAAAAATATTAAAAAAAGATGCAGGCATTTTTAAGCTTTATATTTTAAAATTAGGTACACATATACAGAGTGTTTTATAACGCCGTGTCAGACCTAACTTATATTTTTTTTAAATGAAGGCTATTATATATAATTTTTATGCGTTTTTAAATTTTATTTACTTTTGCGAGCCCCTTCATATAGAGTTTGTCAGATCTATTCCGAGTGTTTAAAAACTAATGGCTACTTCTACGTCTAAATTACGGTGTTAAGAGGGTTAATTCTGGTAAAAAAAAGAATTATACAACCTCTTTCGCGCCCCTACTTGGTTTGGCTGTATTTTCTATTGTCGTTGGTTTGAGAATTAAAAAAAAAATCTTGTACACCAGGCAAGTTAAAACTTGGATCCTTATTTTCTTATAAAACTTAAATGAATAACCCATTCTTTTATGATATTTGCATAGATACGCATAGATATTAATCGGCTGTTTCATTTCTTTTTTTTATTTATTTCAAATTATAAATGAAAATTGGCTTTGTCTTTTTGAAATTTTATGAATTAACAAGTTAAAGCCTATTCGTTATCAATAAAAGAAAAAGTATATTAAACCAAATTTTAAAAGATTGAGCCATAACCTCAATACAGTGTTGCAGTCGCAGTTCAAACGATCGATTAACGTTTCTTAACATTTACTCCATTCCTCTTCTCTATGTGTGAGGTACATTGTCTCTGTCGCATGCACTACCACTTATTACTGTTTTATAGATCCTTAATTTCGTTCGTGCACTAATTCTTTTTTTTTGCTAAAGCTGTTTAATTTTAGCATATGCACTGTATCCGGACTGTATTCTTTGACCAACCTCTTTCATACGAACATTTTTATTATTTATCATGACTCCTAAGTACCTAAAGCTGTTGACTTCCTCCAATCTATATCTAATGATTTCTCCGTACGGATTCTTCTTCAGTTCTCTCCTAGTAATTTTCATTTACTTGATTTTGGCTTCGTTAATCTCTTGTTCTCTTTTGCGTCATTATTTGTAATCCTGTAACTTCTAATGATCTCACGTCTCTCGCTATTAATGCTACATCGTCGGCACGCGTAGTTGCCTTTATTTTTCAATTATGGTCGCATATATTGTGGATTCACGCTCTCTAGCGCTCTGGTTCTTTGTGCACCTGTTTTTGACGTCTCGCCTTCGATGTCCGCACTGCTAATTCTGTCTTATCCATTGTCAGTTTAATTAATCGTATCAGATTTTTTGATACACTGACCTCTTTATTCTATCGGATGCTTGTTCGAAATCAATAAATATATACTATTTGCAATTCGATGTGGTTCAGAGCACTTCTCTATTATGTGATTGAGAGTGCGTGTTGAGGCAATGATAAGTTTTTCCTTTCTGAAGTCCCTTTATTTTTTCCCTCTTATATTCCCTTATCGCCTCTTCTGTGTGTGTATTCAATCGCTTATTTATATGTCATTGAGCCATTCTTGAGGCAATTTTTCTATTTTCCATATTTCTTTTACTAATTGGAATGTCATTTTCCTCAATTTTATCCCTCCGTTCTTTAACATTTCATACTGGCAATTAGATTTCTTTTATTTTCACTAATTCTAATGCAATCTTTGCTACTTTCCCTTGCTTCTGTTTATAATGTCGTGTTTATGCATATATTCTTCCGATTGCTTTCTGCTCACGTTCGCCCTTACACTATTTCCGTCCCTCTGTTTTCTTATATACTATTTTTATTACTTCTATTACTATTACTTCTTGTGCGGATCATTTTAAAATAATAAAGATACGTTTAACCGCGCAAATATGAAGAATTGCAAATAACGATACGAATGAATACGAAGTAATTTTCTAAAACGCCCAACGCCAATATTTTCAACACTTGACCTAATTTTTTCCATGAATATTTTTTTTACATTGTAATTCTTTTAAAAAAAATTCTTAAAACAAGGTATGAATATCTTTTCAGTGTCATTTAGAAAATGATATAATGTCTATCCAAAAATGAAGCGAAACGCTATATTGTCATTTAAAAAAAATGGATGACGTCATAACTTTGTCAAGATAATTACAAAAACGATGCTACTGTTATTAAAGAAGAGCTTTTTTAAAATATCATTTGACATATTTTATGAATTTTCTCAAAAAAACATTAATTACGTTGTTATTTGGGTGTTTCCAGACTTTTCAGGCACGCTCTGTAAATAGAACACGTTGTAATTTATTGCCATACAAGTTATCAGAATTGTATTGAATCGACGCGCATATCAAATTGTATGAAATTCAGTACAACACTTGTTAGATATCAAACGGGCTTAAGGCTGATGAACACCAAGTATTGATATACACTGGTCGACGACGTAAACCCTTTCCGACGCCAACCAGAGCTCACCTGTATTTATCGACATAAACCGGCAAAAGTTCGAAGATAGACAAATTAAGAAATAATTAACGAATGAATGTATTTCTGCTAATAACTGTAATAATTCAGAAAAAAATTCCCAAGATTTTTTTTTCATCCAGCATTCGTACCTACACACTCTCGTTTACCGGACGAGCGCTCTACCACTTGAGCTAGAGAGGAGTATGCAGGTTCGAAAGAGAAATCGACATATGTCGATATCAGATCTTCGAAGGCCGGCAAGAATGTTTTTCTTGGGAAAGATTCCTCTTAATCATTGCAGTTATTAGTAGAAATACATTAATTCGTTAATTATTTCATATTGTAAAAAGCTTGCAATATTTGCAAATTAAGATGTAGTCGGTCTGTCACCGACATAGTTGGTGTTGACAAAAATGTTCACATTCACTAATTTCGGTCTTTCACAGTAACGTCAATACTCCTTGAGCATTTATTATCGAGCCATTCTTTTTGTTTCTTTTTAGGCTGCTGTATTTCTACTACTTCATCTGTAGCATTTATTATTGTATTTCATTCTTCATCTATGTTTTCACCTCTCCCTGTTTGTGATGAACCCTTTTCGATTTCTTTCTGGTATGCTTTCTTTTTCTTTTCTGTTTAATTCCCCTATAATATGAGTTGATCTTTGGGATGTATCCATCGTCACACAAGTTTTTATGTTTCCACCCCTCTTTTTCTGAACTAAGACATCTAAAAATGGAATTGCATTCTCTTTTTCCTATTCCATAATGAACTTGATTGAAGGCTCTATATTGTTGATACGTATAAGACATTCCTTTAGAGTATTTACAGCATGTGGCCATATGACTAAGATATCATCGACGTATAAGCCACAGCCTTGACTTGAGATGTTTTCGTGTTGCTGTTTATTCAAATTGTTCCATGTATTTGTTACAAAGGATGGGCGACAGAGGTGAGTCCATCGCCATTCCAATTCTTGTTTGTTTCAATTTGCTCTCTTCTCTGGAAGTACGTTGTTTCTACGCAAATTATAGTAGTTCCATGATGTGTTAATATTCAATGTGGTTCTTGTTTGTAGGGTATTGTCTTGGGAGAGTTTTCTTTGATTATTGTTAGTATTTTATCTGTTGGTACATTTGTAAGGAGGCTGGTGACATTGAAACTAACCATTGTGTCATTTGAATTTAAATGTAAGTTCTTCATCTTTTCAATGAAGTCATCTATATTTTTAACCGCGGATTCTGTAAAGCCTGTTAGTGGTTTCAATATCTGCAGTAGAAACTTAGCAAGTGAAGGCATGATGAATTTCTATAACTGACTATAGGTCTTAATAGATATGTGGTCGTTGGTGGATTCGGTTTTGTGTTTGTAGAGTGCTTTGTAAGTTCTGGTCTGGTGACGATGTAGAATCTCTGATTATTTCTGTATATCTTCCTGCTTATAATACCTCTCCTGTTTTATTGTCAAAATCGCTTGTGTCCATTATGACTGTAACGTTTGCTTTACCTGCCGGAAGTACTTTTAAGATTTTATCCAATTGTAAGGATCTTAGAGAAGTTTATTCTTGAACAGTAAAATTGTTACTGCTTTTTTCTTATAGTTTTCTTTTTTGAGTGCTCCACGCTTGGAATTGCATAAGATGCGACCTAAGAGACCTATTGCGCCCCTATTGTTGCTGTTTTACGGCTGGCCTTCCAATCCTATTCGTTTTAAAAACTTTAGGATATCGGAAGGCCTCAGATTAAGTAAGTCTCCCTCTTCGATTTCACATGCTCCCAGGTGCAACGCCCTTGAGTTGCATAGTGCTACGCAATTTGAGAGGAGATGCATGCGTGTTTCATTTGTTCTCCACAAAATCTACATTCAGATTCCTTTGCAAATGCAACTTTGCTCAGATGTCCTTTCAGTTTACAATGGTCTGCAAGTATTCCTGTTAATATGCGGCGGACATTCCCTGGAGATTCTCCCAATAGTTAGATTTTCTCTGCTCAATTCCTCGTTTTCCAGCCCCTTTTGCGAGATTATCCGTTATCTCCTTTCCTTCCACTCCTGTGTGACCCGGAACCCACAGGCGGGTTACTTTATTCCTTTTGCCTAATTCGTTTAGTTTTCCTAGGCATTCCCAGACCATTGGAACTGATTTTATGTGAGTTCAGCGCCTTGATGGCTACTTGACTATCAGACATGATGATAATCTTCTGCTTTCCAAAATTTCTACGTATATGGAACTGGACGCATCTTTCAATAGCGTGTATTTCTGCCTGGAAGATACTTGCGTATTTTCCCAAGCTTTCGAAGAATTTGGTTCTAGGCCTATATATTCCTATTCCAGTTTGCTCTGCCGTTTTGAAGCCATCAGTGTATCATTTGAATGCTGAATTTTTTTGACATGTCATCCCGGGCCATGTCCCAGGTTTGATCGCTGTCAGAAAATTGAGGCCTATGCCTCTGCGTTCCTTCCTAGCCCATTCTGAGTGTGGTTCTTTTTGCCACGCTCTCTACCACAATATGGAAAGGGGTAAGATCTAATACTATCTCGATAGCCGCTGTTGGACACGTTCTCATAGCCCCAGTTATGCTTTCGCATGCTAATCTTTGCACTTTCGAGAGGTTAATTCTTGCGGTGGCCAGATTAGATCTTTTCCTCCAAGCTACTGATGCATAAGTGATGATCGGTCTCACATACATCCAAAGCAGTATTTTTGGGTTGCATCCCCAATTTCCCTGCAAAGTTTCTACACACCATCAGGGTTTTCGCCTTTTTGCTCCAAAGAAATTTATTGTCTAGGAGTAAGGCCTAGATATTTATCCTCCGTTTTCCAATCTATATTTTGCCCATTAATATTTCTATGGTTTTTGAGAGTTGGATTTTCTTTTCCTAGTGAATGCCACTAAGGTAGTCTTAGTGGAGTTAATATTGAGTCCCGCCGATTGACACCATTTTCTTGGGAAGTTCAATCCTCTTTGAACTATGTCACAGAGAGTATTCTCAAATTTACCTCTTGCGTACATGACAATATCATCAGCATATCCTTGGTAAGGTATGCCTAGATCAGTCAACCCGCATAAAAGTTCATCTACTATTAGGCTCCTCATATTCTATAGTAATCTAACGTCAAGAATTTCACGTCATGAATTAAGTCTCCTATGTTCCATTTCCTTTTCATTGCTCGTGCTCTCGATCTAACTATGTTACGTATTTGTCTTTCTCAGAGCGAGGTAACAAGTTTCAAGAGACTAAAAAAAAATATTGCTAACAATTATGGTTAAATAATTAAACAAAGAAAATTAAAACGAAAAGAATGACCTTCAATGTACGAAGGGACTGGAAAGGAGGAATAAATAAAACAAGTTTCTTTATTCTATTTTATTTCCCTCGATGCGACCGACGCCGACGGTGGAAACCGCTAGGTCGTTGAAGGCCGGTAAAGCGTCAGAGCTCGTGGATGTTATATTTAGACGCTACTGAGTTTCGCTTTACCTCATCCGTCGATGTCGCCTAGTTCTTCGGTTATAAACCAGAATAACCAATAACCAGTAGGGAACGAAAGGAAGTGGTACTTGTGATTGATTTATTTAATTTGGTGAAATAATTTTGAGATTGATTTTTTTTTTAAACACAAAATAAAAAAATAAATTGACAATGTTTAAATAAAATACAAGAATTAAGAGTTTAAAATATATATATTGATAAATTAGCAATTAAGGATAATTTAAATTTAAAAAAAAACAATGAATAGTTTCGAATACAAAATAATAAAAAAAAAACAAAGAAACCCTAATTTAAAAAAACTAATTTTAAAAAAACATTAAATTTGAATGTGAATTAAAATTTAAAAAGATTGCGGAAAGTGACGTTTCCCTTATCTGTATATAAACTATCTACAAACAATCTGCTCGATCGAGCATACGCACTATAATTACTATACCGAAATTATTAATTTGATTGAAGTTATTAATAAACATAAAAAAAACTGAATACAAAGTGCCAACGAAAGGCTGAAATTGGCAGCAAACACCAAAAATAAAAGAAAAAGGAGAACCCTAAATTATAGTTCGTTTAAATAAAAAACTTAAATTAACTTACATAAATGTACATCGATATAAGGCTGATATGATAACCGTTTATCGGCGAGGGAAGAGCGGAGGCAAGCGCTGGGCCAGTTTCGCTGACAATAACCGATGACCCAACTACGGTAAATCCGTCCAAAGTAGGTATCTTGACGATGAAGAACACCAGAAATATCCAGATATCGGAAAGAACAATTTTCTTCTCCAGGTGATCGCACCCTTAATGGTGCTATGCCAGCGGGCAAGTGGTGTGGAAGAAGGGTTGTTGAAAAAATCAATCGTAGTACATCAAAGTGATGCGAATCGGGGAAGGAGTAAGAATAAATCGCGAAACGGTATACGGTCACTTGTATAGTTTAGGCCGGAAAACGCGCAATTCCGCCTAGATGTACTCTGCGGCCAGTAAGATGTCAGCAGACGCATGTGTGAGTGCACGTGTGGGTGCAGGTGTGAGGGCACGTGTGGGTGCAGGTGTGAGGGCACGTGTGGGTGCAGGTGTGAGGGCACGTGCGATCGATAATCTGTTTGTTTACAATTTTAGAATGCATCAGACCGAAATTGTGTTTAAAATGAAACTAAAATATTTAATTGCGAAACTATTTATGGATAAATTTTAATGAAATTTAACAGAGTGATGCGACAGATTGGATATAATAATTAGACGTTTTAAAAACTTAAACAAAAAATACGTAAAACAAAAATGTATGGCGACAAAAAAAATGAATGCCAATTTGACATTGTGCGAAACAACTAATTAACGAATTTCTTGGTAATTCATGAATATAATTCAATTTTTTTAGTACAGAATGAAAGATTATGCAATTATGAAACTATTAGCAAAATTTAGACATTCGGAATTTAAGCAAACATTGGTTTGTTAACAAAACGAATAATTTTAGGAGAAATATACGGTAAAATATGTTTGAAATGAGTGTTTTGTAGGAAAGCGATTTAACGTGTGACAACTGCTTCTTAATTTTGTCATTGGAATCACTAAATTATGGTAAGTATATGCACTCGCTCCTCTGATCTTACACCTTTAATCCAATTCTTTCTTTTTTTGTGATTAGTGTATGATCTATTTGATTTCCATCTGTTCTCCCAGGAATTGTCCATGTATGTTCCTTGTGCTTAAAATTCGTGTTTTTCTTACGCTGGTAAATTTGGAATCAGGTTCCGTTACCATTAGTTGCGTTATGCAATGTTTCTTCCCAGCCACGTTAACTATAGTATCTCTTTACCGAGTTTTGGAATAAAATCGCCGATTATGAAACTTGTATCATCTTTCACAGCTTTTTCGCATATTTCTTCTAACATTTCATAAAATATATCTTTCTCATTTTCCGTTGCATTTTCAGTTGGTGCATATACCTAGACTTATCAATTTAGCAGATCAATTGCATTATTGTAATGTAGTATGTATTTATAAAACATAAGTCATATTAATAGAGTTGTGCTAATTTTCCTTGGAGACAAAATCGGTCAAAGCGGGCGAACAAACGGGCCACCTTGCGATGCATTCGCATTTTATATCACTACATATTTAGATAAAATAAAAAAAATACATTTTATAAGGAAAACAAGCACTGCTGTTATTGACTTGCAACTCTACAGTTCATCTGCTTTATTGGAGTACATGAGTTGGAGCGCACATTTGCCCAACTCTACTTATCATAGTAACATCTTCCGAATATATTAGTATTTATGAAAGGTAATGGTAATTTAATTAGTCTACTCGGGGAAATGTTTACAGCTTCATCTTTAATCTCAAATGAAGTAAAAACATGGAAACTCCATAAAGTGAAAAAACCTATTAATTAAATGGAATGCCTTTAATCTTGGGAAACGTACATATATTTTTTTTTGTTTGAAAACGTAGATATCTAAAATAGGATTACATTATTGCGAGTAAATCCAACGATGCGGCAAAGAGAAATACCGGAAACTGAGAAATATTTCCAACGCATAGACATAGTAATAAAAAAAAACTTTTCTCCTTTCTATTACAGACGCTGAAAGAGTTCCCGGAAGAATTGCGTGGTGATGTGTCGATGCACTTGCACCGCGAGATTTTGTCGCTGCCTATATTCGAGGGCGCTTCGCAAGGTTGCCTGAAACTCCTCTCGTTACACATCAGAACGAATTTCTGCGCTCCTGGTGAATACCTCATACATAAAGCGACGCACTCAGCTACATTTACTATATCTGCAATGGATCAATGGAAGTCGTTCAAAACAATATGGTCGTTGCCATACTGGGTGAGTACCTGTCTGACTGTGAAGCTAGATAGACAAATTTATGTTTACGGTTCCGCAATTTTTATGTTTTGTTACATCGGAAAAATCGTAGTAGAGTAGTACATATAAAATAATGGAATAAATGTATGAGTTGAGAGTTTCTTTCATATCTATTTGTCCAAATTGGTACTTATTAAAATAAATCTAACACAATTTCTTAAAGTTAAGTAATATTTTTCATTTAGTCGGAGAACGCTTCAATATTCATTGTTCACAGCCCGACAAAACAATAGCTTGTAGAAAAAAGTTTTTAGAATGAACGTAATTAATTAATTAATTTTGTAATTAATTTTTACATTAATTGAAAACTACCAGTGATGAATTTAGCAATTGAACATCATTTATTAAAATCTTTTTTAAAAGTGTCTAGTATTCCTGCAGTCCAACCGCACGTGTTTTACTACGACACAGCTTACCAACACGAGCAAATTAGATCAAATAAATTGATGGCTCCAAAACGCCAGATGGAACTCAAGTAGAAATAAATGGATCCTCGAAAGTTTCCTCAAACTTTCGAAGGTCCATTACCAATACCCGCTTTTTCCATTTTTTACGGCCACTTCAATATTAACAGGAATTACCGGAAGCAGGAGATTATCATTATGTCTGATAGTTAAGCAGCCATCAAGGCGCTGAGCTTACATGAAGTCAGTTCCAAGTTGATCTGAGAATGCCTAGGGAAATTAAACGAGCTAGCAAAAGGAATAAAGCCTCCTGTGGATTTCGAGTCACATAAGAGAAGAAGGAAAAGAAATAAAGAATAATCTTGCAAAAAAGGGCTGGAATACCATTCGTAGGGCCTGAACCCTTTGCAGAATAAGTAACAGTACAATACTGAAGAAACTTAAAAACGAAATGCAGCAGAGAAAATTTAATTATTAGGAGAATCTCCAGGAAATGAGGCAAGCTAAAGCTCTTCTGGGAACCTATAACCAAAAGAGGTTTACATAATTTCTTAAGTATAAGAACAATTGTCGCATATTTACAAGGATAGTTTCAAGCCGTTGCAAACTGAAAGGACATCTGAGTAAGCTTGGATTGGTAAAGGAATCTATATGTAGGTTTTGTGGAGAACAGGATGAAACACCAATCCATCTCATTTCAAATTGCGTAGAACTGTGCAACTCTAGGGTGTTGCATCTGAGAACATGTGAAACCAAAGAGGGAGACTTACCTAACCTGAGGCCCCTCATATCCTACATTTTCTGAAAGGAATAGAACTGAAAGACTACCTGTAAACCCAAAGAGTAGGGGGTACAATATATCTCTTAGGTCGCACTGTAATATCACTCTCCATTCATACTTACCAACAAAAATGATAAATATGAGAAGAATAATGATAATTTTCAGTAATAAGAATAATAATGATATAAAACACTACAGGTCTAGAAGACCCAAGGCTTGAGTGGTGATCTTTTTCCATTTTCTTCGATCTTGCACAATTGTCTTCCATTTAGTTTTCTTAAATCCACTACTTTCATCCACCTTTCTCTTGGTGACTCCTTTCTTTTTTTTTTCTATAGGTTTGCAAAGCAGCATTTCTATCGGCCCTTTAACCAACACAATTCCTATAATATGTTCCAACCATTTCATTCTTTGTGCTCTTACAATATCCACCATACTTTTTTCCCTTAAGTTCTTAATTCATTTTTCTCTACCATAAGTTTCCCACTTTATTGCCTCCAAAAGTCTTTCTCAAAATTTTCCTCTTCCACACATTCAGCGAAAATACTGCCGACAAAGATTATGGAAGTATAAGATCCGACACTTCTGTCGGAACCTTTGATATTTCGTCCAAAGTTTTGGTCACTTCATGTCTTTAAATTGCAATGTAGTAACGCAGGAAATTTAAACAGCGTATTTAAAGTATACCTTAATATGACTACAATTGGAAGTTGAATGTTGATTTCTAAAGAAATCATTAAAAGAAAATATAGAAGGAAATCACGGAAAATTTGAATTTCCTTAACGGACATAAATGATGTTTGTTGGGAAACAAATACAAAGAAGTGGATGTAATTTGAAAATATAGCGTGAGTGTTCTACCAGAGTGAAATGCAGGAAAGATAAAGAAATACCCTTACGGAAAAAAATTTATTTATATAACTTTTAAATTCATAGCTGGAAAACTTCATTAAATAGAATAAATTGGTTCTAATAAACAGTTTTATTAAATAATCCTTAGCAAAGTTGTTACATATGAATGCTGAAATAAAGTTTGTTTGTTGGTTCGTATAAGAAGTTTGCAACTTTGGGTAACGTAATTAAATTTCGAATGTACGTAGGAAAATACGTTCTAGACTGTAGGTTCCTACAAATAGATTGCTTCTAGTGAGAAGTAACCATTGCTTAAATCTGTACTAGATGTAGCAGTTCCTAATGAATCGTTGAACAGCAATGAACATTTAACCATTTATTTATTAAAGAGGCCTGAGAAGATTACTGCGATAACCAGCTAGCGATTTTGGAAGTTCGATAACTATATTTGCTTTACCTTCCGTTATTTACTGCCTCACAGAAATTACCTAAATAGCGAAATAGAAATAAAACGACCAAAGTTTTGTAATTTTAGTGATCTTGATTGCTTGAGATACACCGAGAAAAAAAGATGTGTTGATTCAACCAATAACTGGTTCATTCAAAATTTTTTGTATTTAAATATGCTCAAACCACCGGAATGTTTAAATCAATTAGGGAGAATTAGTTGCACGAATGTTTTGAATCAATCTACAATTGTAGTTCATTCAATAACCTTAATGTTGGATTAAAATAAATGTTAGTTCAAATCGGCCGCACAATGCATTTAAGTTAACTAATTTTGTAGTTCCATTGACGGTTAAAACAAATAATTGTTTGAATTAATACATACAATTCAACTAAAATAGGCGTTTTATTTCAATGAGGTTACTGTTTTGCAATAAAATTTAAGTGTGCTGATTTAAACGAAAACTGGTTGAGTGAATGCAAAAAGTTCAAAATAATAATTTTTGTTGTACCGATATTTTCATTTTTCTCAGTGTACATGCAGGATACACTGAAACGTTGCATAAATAATTCCTTTTCCGCAGTTTCCTTTTCTAGTGTCCCATCTTACACTTTTCCTAGTCTTTGCTACCGATTGTCTAAGAATACTACAAACCAAACGCCACTATTCACCAAACTATCGTTTTATATACCCACAGTTTCATATTTTTGGACACCGCATAGCTTGTAAAGAGTGTTTTTTATAACACTTATTTATATATTTGAATTAAATTAAAATTACCTGACTGGATTTAAAATGTTGCAGATATTCAAATTGCATAAATCATGAAAATTATATCTTACGGGTACCAAAATTATTAAGTTTCAATAGCAAAAACAGTAAAAATAACATAATATAATAAATAGTGTCTAATGGATAAAACAATATCTTTAACTTTACTACTGACTGGTATTTCAGAAAGTAGATACAAAAAGAGTGCAAGACTGGAGATTATATTATTAAATAAATGTTATCTTTAACAAAAACTAACAACAATCATTATACTTAAGTAGAAGGCTGTACTTGTAAGGGTTTTGATGAAATTAATTGTGGGTTGGCAGCCAAGAAAGTTTCTTCTATCTGTTCAAGCTTTCGCAAAATTATTACATCATCATAGAGAATTAAAATATATAACTATAAATGTGTAAGTGAAAAGCACAATAATATAACATTACTTGGAGTTTGCAATAAGCAGAACTGGAATTAACATAATGCACAAAGTTAACATTAAAAATAACTTATTACAAATTACTTATAATTTGTAAAATATCCTTAGAAAATATTCTGTACCACACGTTCGAGTAAGATTAAAACTAAAAAAGCGAGCATAGAACACCAAAAGGTGTGTGGCTAATTCACTTACAATAAAGGAACTAACTGACAAGCCAGTGACTGCGAAAACACTATTGTCGAAGATTAATTAAGAAAGTAATAAAAATTTAAAAGTTATTCAGACGATAATGTAATCGAAGTAAGGTACTAGCTAAACACTTGGGCTATTTGTGAAAGATAAGTATAAATTACTAATATCTGTTCTGTAATAAAATTAATGAATGTATTATTTTTGTTGATCTAGAATATTTCGAACAATAGCCTTGACCGCTATTGTTCACAATGGCAGGGGTATTAAAGTTGAAATTTTGACCGTTTGGTATGGGATGTTCAGCAAGCGCCGTCTTATTGTTAGTTAAATTGCGTGAACAATATAAATAGTGTTGTTTTAGTTTATTGTTTAAGTATTGGGAAGTTTGACCAATACAAGTCGCATCATAATCTAAACAATCCATGCGGCAGATTATGTTAGATTTTAATAGGTAGTTTTAGTGTGGAAGTTTTTCCTCTACCAAAAAGTCTATTAATAGATTTAACATTGCAAGGAGCCAATACTAAATTATATTGTTTAAACTAACTTGATAATTTAATGGCTAGGCCATTAGTTAATGGAAAGCTGCAATGCGAAATAAAATCATCATTTTAGGTATAGAATTCGACGAACCGTTAATTTCCCGATAAACAGAATGTTGGAATTACAGTTGAATCTAGTAACGAGAATTGTATATGATTTTATCGACGTAAACTAAATAATCATGTAACTTTTTAATCTGTCTTTCACAAATTATAATTATTAATTGATAAAGCCCATAGTAAATTGATATTTAGAAAAGAAATGTAATATTGGAGCCATTTTTCATTCAAAAGTTTTTTAAATGCGATGTTTTTTAATTCAATTAAAAATTAAAACCGCTAACTTAAGAACGGATTTTAATACCTACATTTATTTTCTTTATATTATATATTATAATGTTCCATTGTGAATATAAAATTCATTTCAATATACCATTATGGGGATGTTTTAACATTAGTTAATCATAAACGAATATTTTTATGCTGTTGATTGTAAAACCAAAAATATTCAAACTTTCCAGTTGTCAAATTATACAAAGAATTCACGCCTTAATAACACTGTGCGATGACTTCTTATTCCCGCTTTCCAAAAATATATAAACGACGTCCGTGTGGTTTTATTTTATGACACTTTTACTTCATCGATCCGGTCATTAAGTATAGGTTTTCACCTAAAGAAAGACACGACAGAAAACGTATGAAGTGAAACGTCGGCAATTGGCTCTCCCGTGCTTAAAAATTGAAGGCCCGAATGAAAAAGGTCGCAGCACCCTCGATCCAAGATAGACGGTTGGTAATTCCGTCGTTTCATTACTGAAGGTATTCACTTAGGGCTACAAGGTCCAATTTAATTTTATTTTAATCAACTTAAAGTGATAAGGAACATCAGTCTTTACCCTAGGGACCCTAGGTTAGCGTACACTTGTCAACATTGGATTACTCACACGTTTAAACGTTTATTTCGTTAACGAGTTAAGTTCTTCAGAAACAAAATACTGAAATATCGTTCTTGGAATCAGAACCTGTTTAAGAACTCACAAGCAGTACCTTCACTAGGTATTTTAATATTATCTATGTACTAAGCATCCCTGCTAATAAAAAAAAAAACTTATAGCAATACAGAAAATTCAAAGTAATTTGGAGTTATACACATTACAATTATTATTACTTAATTTGTTTAAAGCTATTAGGTTTTAGGTCGATGGATTAAACCAGTTATAACTTCATTTGAGTTTTCTTTTCTTGCTAGGATTGTTAGGTTATTAATACCAATAACCTTTTCAAGCAATTAAATTTAAAATCTATTTGTAATCCATGTTCATTGATATGTCAACAAGAAAATAGGAAAAATTGCTGGGATTAGGTTTGGTCCAAAATTAACGTGTATGCGAAGTTGCATACCAACTGTACAGTTAATATTTTTTTATTCTTAATTAAATATAGTGATTTGTATTGTAATTTTTCAACAGTACTTTTCATGATATAAACACACACACCCTTATTTTATAATGAATGTAACGTGATTCCAGAATTTTTTAATAACTATTTATTTGAATTTGGTTAAACATTTCATAGTTCCATTTGGTCACATGGCCTTACTCATATGTTGGGTGTCCAGTATTCCCCTCATACCAGTAAAATTAACGCACTTTTTCGAGTCAGTTGCACTCTTGTGATGACAATCGCAATTGATGTCTGTTAGAAGATTTTACTTCGAAGGCATTCACCAGCCAACCTCCGTGAGGGACGGTCGTGTCTCAAGTAATTTTTCATAAATTTTAACGGCTTTTCTGATAAAATCCTGTTTATTCCAAATTCCAACCTAAAATCATGGCTATTTTAAAACAAATTTAATCATATTCATTCTGCCCGCATTTTTACCTACATAACTGCCAAGTAATTTTCCTCTAACGACGATTTTGTTCTCGTTCCTGAGCCATTCTCCGCAATTTGAAGAACGAGGGCTCCCATTTGATGTCCTGATCGCTCTGATGCTTGCCGATTTCACCCTCCAAAGGTATTCTGCTCCCATATCAACGCCCGCCAAACATTTTGCGACAACTGGTGTAAACTTTGTATAAGATGGCAGTTTGAATTTTGCTATTTAATATATACTCACTGCACGATACTGAATGTCCAGTAATTTTAACTCACAAATATTGCATATGCTTCTTGCTAGCTGACATTTAAGCATAGAATCGCATAAGTACAAAGTTTAGAAAAACGTGGGAATTTTGAAATTTTCAAATTAAACGTATTTATATTTCTATGATCAAATTATATTGCAAAATTTGGAATTACTGAGTAAAAACGTATTTGTTATTAGTTATACGAACTCATGATACTTATCTGAGTTAGATCATTTCTTATTTACGTTGTTTTATAGTGCTAACTATTTCAAATCGCATTGAAACAAGATCTCTTTTATTTTAACTTAACCGTTTTCTTTATCTGACAAACTTACAACATTGACACTTAATGTATCGGAGTCTCATGCATACTATTTCACTTGAATTAACTACTTTATCTATAAATATTCGATAAAAGGACATTGGACAACAGCCCTCCATAGCGTCGTCGGTGATACTAAAGATAAAGGGAGGTATCTTCCTATTAGCAATTTTTTTAACAGCAGAGCGTCCTCTAGGCTATTGTAATCAGAAAATCTCCCCCTCCCCCTCCCCCTGGCCATCTAACATTAGAGAGGGTACGCTTATGAATTATTATTAATGCATATAAATGACACTAGAATGATTAAAATTGGATTTTAATAATTTAATTAAAGCTTTATATTTATTTACTTTTTATCCTCGTAGCATCAAAATTCAAATATATATAAGACATTGGGCGACTTCATAGTCTGTCAATGTTTTATACTGTGGGTATTTTGTCGTTTACTTTAACAAGTACAAATCAACATTAAACGTTTATTAAACTATTCGGTGCATTCAACGCACACAGTGCTGCTTGGGTAAATTAAACGTGAATCTCTTAAGGAGTTTATTTTCTTCTTCTACGCTACGTCAAACGGAAATGATATTAAAAAAAATAATGTCTAATTCTGATTTCGTTTCCGAATTTCTTAGAGAAGCAAACATGCCAAAGAACAAAGGGTTTTATATATAAATATGAATTAATTTTCCCGAGGATATCTAAATAAAATGGTATTTTCTTTGATACGCTAAATTTATGTGATCTCAAAAAAAAATCTCCTAAAAGGCGTTTTGTATTAGTCTGTACAACAGGAAGCTATTATTGCATGCTGTACGGAAATTTATACTCATTAAATGATGCGTCAGTTTCAAATATTATCGTTGCGTCCGACAGATTTCAACTGTCCGTTTAAAATGAACAATTCACGTGAATTTTATACCTATCCGGTTTCAAACACGAAATATGTTTGCCGAACTAGATAGACAGCTTGTTTATCCGCAGCAAACATTTAAAAATGTTGAAGTGGGTTTGTATTACAACTGTGCAGGATTTGCCAAAATCGATGTGATAATTGGGTATATGTTCTTCACATTGGAGATACGAAAAGATAGGATCGATAATGAAGCAACACTTTGTCGAGATAACATCATTGGTGATTTTAAATTGTAGTTTTCAAGAAATTAAAAAATATAATATATAGAGTATATACCGGGTGTCTCACTTAGCGGATGTTTTAATAGCAAAGCTGAAACATGCGTCCAGTTTAGTGGAATTTGTGGTGAGGTGTTTTGAAGGATATAACATCAACTTTCTTATTTTAAATAGAAAGGTATAATTTTTATCGTCTATGAATTTTACCGAATCATTTGCAACTATTTAATTTTTAACTGTAAACTCAATCGTTTTTGAGATACTTTCGATTTTGTTGAACTTTTACATTTGCACTCTTTTGGATAAACTCAAATATTTATGAGATTTAGATTAGATATTTAGTGTTTCTACTAATATCGATATAGCAATAACCCCTAAATCATATGCAGAGTGTTTGTGATATTTTCTACTACAGTATTGAATGCAACAAAATCCTACATCTAATGATATTAGAGTTTGGTATACCTTCCTCTATTCTTGATAGTTTTTGAAATATTAGCATTTCTTGAAGAAAATTGACTAAAATATAACAATTTAATGGTTAATAGCTGTTGGAGGAGTTAAACGCTTTCTGTTTTACCGCGTTTTCTGTTCTTATCGATATACATTTAACCTCCTATTAGTTTACTGAAAATAGGAACACGAACCTAAAAGAGTTTCATAAAAGCCTTGGTTCTCTAGGGAAATAAAATCTTTTGATAATTTTAGCACCTGTCCAATCGTATGTCCGATGGTGAATATTACTTGTCTTTTTAAGTTTTAGATTTTTTTTTTTTTTATTTTAACAATTGTGTCAGTTGTTTCTTTACATAAAGAATTACAGCTTTGCTTACGTATTTTTTTATTTAGCCAATTATATTCTAATTCTGTGACAAAATATTTCTGGATATTAAAAAGGTTGTATGAGACATTAGCACATTCAATATTACGAACGAACAATTACAAAACAGAGCATGAGTAAATTTTGAATTTTTGTCAGTTCTAAAATTCACACTGTTTTTTTTTTCCCTTTTTTTTGTAAATCATTTCTAAAATGTTTCTTGCATGATAGTTCCTTTCTTTCCTTAATTTTTTTTTTAAGTTAAACCCATGGTTGTTGTCTATTTCATGTTTATTACCTTTTAAATTGACTATAGCACATAAAATATCAATAATTTAAAATTTTGTTTCACTAAATTAAAATCAAAAACTCAATTTGAAAAAAATTCTCACTTGGTTTATTCCATTCCTTGTTCTGATTGCGATGGTGTGTACATAGGGCAAACAAAGCAATGCCTTAAACATAGAATACAAAATCATAACTGTTCCACTACTATGACAGCTTTAAGAAAACATGAAATAGACAACAACCATAGATTTAACTTAAAAAAACAAAAATTGAAAAAAACTGACACAAATAATTTATCAAAAATATACTCGTACTTACTTTAAAACGGTAATATAACTTTTATATTACCTTGTATATACCACTGACCTACACGTATATTTTTAACTTGACAAGAATTTCCAATTTTAATAAAAAATTGTTTGCTTTACCTTTATCGCGGATATTTGAATGGCATTGTCTTCAATCAATAGTTTATGTTTTGTAATTGTTCGTTCGTAATATTTAATGCGCTAACGCCTCATACAACCTTTTTGACATGTTATATATAATTGACTGAACAACATTATGTTGTGACGTAATAGTAATGGAAGTGATTTACACTATTGTAATTATTTTCAGGTAAGTTTTTACTAATTTCTACTTAATTATATTGTAATAACACGCTTTCTTAATCTTGTAGTACTTGTAAAAATTTTAAAAAGACATTAAAATGTTGAAACGTCATTGCTGAATTAAAAAAAAAGATGTCTTTCATTTAAGCCATAATGTGCACAAACATTTTGTCAGAAAATTAGAATATAATTGGCTAAATAAAAAAAAAAAAAATCAAGCAATTAATTCACCATGGATGAAAATATGGTTATCGATTTTTGCATCATTAAGAAGAAACATGGAGAAGTTAACTAGAAAATTGTTAAGAGAACATAAGACCTTCAGTAATAATAAGAATAGAATGACGTTCCTTACAAAATGCGACCACAATGAACTAACTCCAACCTTTTTAAATTTTAAAATGTCACATAAATTTTTATTGTTTATTTCTTCATATAAAGTTTCAAAACAAAATTAGATCCTTTAAACATATCATACTTAATTATTTAATCACGGATTGTACAAAATATCAATACACTTTAAAGCAGAATATTGTCAAATACGAATGTCAGTTGAAGAGTATGTTATCAAACACAGATTTTTCTCAAATTATATTGTACTAACACGCTTCTTTAATCTTGTAGTACCTATAACAATTTAAAAAAGGACATTAAAATGTTGAAACGTTGTTGAATTAAAAAATTCATAATCTTTCATTTAAATCATAATATCCACAAACATTTTGTCACAGCATTGCTTATTTATTGCTATATTCGTTTGAAGTTATAGCTTACACAGCCCAAACCAGTTTAGAATCAATGTTTGCAGAACTGATCGCTTTAAGTATTGCTTGGTTGTTAGAGAAAATACCGACCCTTGCACCTGACTCGATCTATCTTTCTATTTATCCAACACAGTGGTGAATTGCAGCAACCTTAGCCTGGAACACCGTCGTGTCTTTGCTGAAGCTTACCGGAAGGCAGTTTTCTCTAAAACTCGTCTGTTCGAGTCCGTTCTTACTGAAGTGCTTTTCTCCCAGTCCTTCGCATCTGATATTATAGCCTGATACTTTCAATCTAAGTTGAATTTCTGAAGCATAATATCACATGATATCCCCATAAGAGGTGTTTCCTTAAGTTTATCTAATAGTTTTTGATGGTCAGCACGGTGCGATTTATTTATCGATGCTTGACTATGCATAAGTCTATATACTGTAGAACTAGCCAGTCATGCTTTACTACATGCCTTAATCCAAACACTAGAGCAAAACCTAGCTCTATGAAGAAAAAAAGTAAATATTTTTTTTTCCAGTTGCTTATAATTTTGTCCCAGAGCACCGTGTTAAACATATTTTTTATGTATATTGCAATCATTGCTAACTGAGGATCTTATCTATAATGTGGGTGGTAGGCGTTCTCTTGCGGAAAGCATACTTTCTCTCACATAGCCTCCACTTACTCTCTTCTCCTTATTCTATTCTGGTTTTGATTATATATTTGTATAATTTTGCCGCTGTACCTAGCACCCTAGCAGTCATATTGTTTCATACGATGCTGGTGATTAAGTTTCACTCCCTTTCCAAATCAACACTACAGATGCCTCTTTTTAATCTTTTGTGAAGGTTTAGTCATGGAGGAGTTTATTGAATATATTCAGTATGATATCTCAGGTCTATTGTTGGCGATATTTCGTCTGTCCGTGGCAGATGGTTTAATTAGATGGTTCGTGAGACTTCCATTAGTTCTTCGATTGCTCTCGGCATTACCTTTTTTTACTTTTTTTTTTCGTATGTTAGGCAGGTATTATTATTATTTTCCTAAATTATCGTAACTGCATTGGAAAGTTATAACTATTGATATCTTTGTGGGTTCTTTAATTTTAATTTGTAAACTTTTTATTATTTTTTTTCCAGCTGCAGTAATTAAGGGTTTAAAGGTTATTATAAATGTAGGTAACTACTATTCAAAAACTCACTTATATTTGCATTATTTCTAGGTACATAATAATTTACATGCAAAACAGCTATTACATTTTTGTGCTGCTACGCTTGTTATAATTACAAAAATGTTAATGGCGTCCATTAGGAAAAAAAATCAACGAATTTAAATTCAGACTGCGTCAGAAAAATCAACACCGAACAAAACATTTTTTTCAAGATTCAAGACAGGTTAATTACTTTATCTTTGCTTGCAAGCGCGTCCTGAATTAATGAGGTAACTCGTTTAATATGTTTCTGTAATGTCAGCGATTTTATAAGATTTTCCAGCGACGCCACTCTTTCAAGGTTTTCAAATATACTGGCAGAAATAATTAATGAAAAATTAACCGCCAGGGAGACGGCAATGGAGCGGCA
Source organism: Protaetia brevitarsis (assembly GCA_004143645.1). Classification (NCBI taxonomy): domain Eukaryota; kingdom Metazoa; phylum Arthropoda; class Insecta; order Coleoptera; family Scarabaeidae; genus Protaetia; species Protaetia brevitarsis. Next base: position 2,690 of record RXPK01001380.1, on the reverse strand, counting down.
AAACCTTTCAGACTGAATACCTGATATATTGCACAGAACAATAACTTTCATTCATAGTTAAGATAGAATCATGCCCTGCGTTTTCTTGAAATTGTGAAGAAGAAATGAAGTGGCATTAAGGGATTTAATAAGGTTACAAAAATAGAAAATTATTTACTTTCTGTGTTTTCTTTTTCTCGCTTAGAAAGTTAGCCGATTTTTCAATAGGAAGAGATAAAAGGAGGAATATGGTAATAGCTAATGATGTAAGATTTTGTTATTTTTTATTACATGTACCTAATCGTTACTTTCGTTGTTTGTATTCGTTACTATGAATTGGAAACTTCTGTTACTTTCGAAACTTAGTTGCTTTATTGGTTTGTTATTGTAAATATGTACAGACAGGTAATAATTGAATTGGAGCAGGATGCTATACCATTACTGCTCGGCTGCAGTGTTCGGAAGCATTGCTAAGTTGACGGAAAAAACGGCTATTTTTAGCAATATCTTTTTTATTTATATTTATACAATAAATTAATTATTAGTAGTAATTATTAATATTGTTCAAAATAGCCGTTTTTTTCTCGTAAATTAAATATTCAAAGAGTGAAGCTTAATCAGAAAAGCTAAGATAATATTAAATACAGTGAAAGTAATTTTTACATGGAAAGGTAGTATTCTAAACTGTCCTTTTCTCCTAAAAAAAAGTATTGCAAACGCCATATACCTTTATTTCAGCAATTAGGGGATTAATTATAATACAACCCAACCACCTATCCCCCAAAATGCAGAATCATACGTCAAAAGAGAAACTAAATATAAAAACTAGACAGGCATAGTGTGTCAACTAGACAATATTAACTAAAATAGATTATTGTAGTTTGTGATTAAGAAAATCATCCACCGAATAAGATTCTAAATTACAAATAAGATTATGAACTTTTTTTTTGAAGGATGCGAATATTGCATCGGTTTTTATTTCATGTGGAAGTGCATTAAAAAATTTGATACAATTATAGGCTACACCTCTTTTTTTGTAACAGTATCCGTCCACTCCGAGTAGACATTTCCTTGAGGGGAATTTAATTTTACTCTTTGTCGTCTACCACCTAAGTACGACTCAAACCACTCATGAGAAACACCTCTTATGCCGTAGTTACATAATTTATCCAAAAGAATCTTGTGCGACATTGAATCAAATGCTTTTTTCAAGTCTAGAAATAACCCTGCAGTTAAGCAATTATTTTCAAATGCATCCATAGTTAGCTCAGTATATTCAAACAAAGCGGTAACCGTAGATTTGCCGGGCAAGATACCGTGCTGATAACAATTAAATAAAGAATTCAGAAAAAGATAAAAGTTGTTGATAGACAATCATTCCTAAAATTTTCGAAAAATAACAATAAGAGACATATTGGCCTATAATTTTCTATTAACTCCGTAACACCTCTCTTGAATGAAGGTTTAACGATAGCGTACTTCAACGCATTTGAGAAAATTCCCGAACACAATGATTCATTTATAATGTTACACAAAGGCTCACATATTATATCATAACAGCTTTCAATAATATTTAGAGGGATTTCATCGATTCCAAAACTATATTTATTTTTTAATCTTTATAGAATGCAGTCCTTCAAGTCTGACGCAAAAATTCCCCACTTTTACGCCTGGCAGTCAACGTGTTAAGTGAAATATTTTCCGATTTCCAGCCCTTCAGGTTATACCGGAAGTAATCGTCTACTTTGTTATTTTAAATTCAACACCCTGTATATTTTTACATATCTGGATTTGCCTATTTTTAAGTTTTGTAAATACCTTTACTTTTTGTTATTTGATTCGATCGTTCTGGAGTTTATTTCCAAAAAATCTGCTCTAGTAGACATTTATTCAAAAAATTAAAGAGCATTTGATTTTTGGGATATCAATTTAGGATCCAGAGTATGCTTGAATAACATGTGGGAGTATGTTTTGGCGCCGAGAACAGCTGTCTACATGACACGTTAACTTTTCGAAATTTGGAAGAACCGCATCTATTTTTTTTTTTTTTGAAATGGCACCCCCATATTTTCAAGTAAAAGACGCCCAAGTTGATCTCTCCGATTTTGATAAAATTTGGTAGAAATGTAGAACACCGAAAAATATTGGACATGTACCTTTTTTAGCGTCCCATATTTGGTTCTAGGGGGTAGAATGGAGGGTCAAACTTTCCCCCAAAAACACATTTTTTACAATATTTCGATCGAGATAAGGTAAAGATCAAATCGTTCCTTATTAGCAGCCGTACATTTTAGGTTGAAAAAAAAAATTACAGTGGCCCACCCGCGGGCTGGTTAGGGGGCTAAAAAAAACATGTTTTTCTCATCCCTGCTCTTGTATATTATAAATTAAATTTTTCTTCTTTAAACTATATCAAAAATAAAGGTTACGTATTTTTTGACTTTTTCTCTAAATGTTCATTTTAGGAAGTTATCGCCATTTCTATGTACACCTACAGAAAACTATTTCCCCTCATATTTTTTAAATTAAATTTAATGTCGCATTGTATTTCAATAAATAAATATAAAAAAGTAAAGTGATACGTACAAATAAGTTATGCCAAAAGTAAAAAAAGTAATTTTTACTTTATATGGCATTGCAATTCATTTTGTTGCTGTTTCTTTTTCTTCTTTATACTTTTTTTATAAATCTAAGTGTTGCTAGAATGAATA
>RXPK01001379.1:0-113633 GCA_004143645.1 Protaetia brevitarsis | reverse complement strand
ATTTAATTTATAGCTAAGCAACAATATTCTAAAGACATTTAATTACAAAATTCAATTTTCATATTCTACTAACAATTAATCAAAACATACTATTTTGAAATAAAACATTACGATATATACAAAATTCATAGTAAACAAAACAATTATGATTTTGTCATTTATTAAACAAAAGAAAATATTTACAATTTATATTTTTATATGTATACTTGAAAAAGTTTTGGAAATTAAAGGGAAACGCCGTTGTTAATGTATATTTCCATATTTTTATGACCTAAAAACCAAGAAAAAGAAGAAATTAATACCAAACTCCTATTTTGTTTTTATTTGTGCAACTTTTATCAAGTTTGTACAAGCTTCTCTAAGAGCTTGGCTATATATACCTATATATGTCAAGAGAAGACAGTTAAAAGAATATGGTATATGACCTCGATCAACTTCTCGATACTAATTTTCGCAATGTGTATATGACTTTGAAAATTACTAAAATATTCTAAGGAAATATATAACCAGCAAACCGAATCCAAACAGAACTTAGTACAAATAATCTTTATTAAAAAGCTACAATAACGCTAAGCATCATAAATTTTGCTGTAACTTCCAAAAACGTTTTTTTAACAAAATTATTACTAAACAAAAATCAAAAAGAATTATCTAGTAAATAGATATAATTTGCGTTTATTTTAATTATTTTCCATGTCCTCCATCGTTTGTCCTAAAATACTTTAATTGTTTTCAAATCACATCTTTTGCATGAAGCAAAAATTCTAGAATAAAGAAATGGATCGAGGGAATTTCAGTATTTTAATAAACAAAATTAGAAACTTCTACATATTACAATAATACGTATCTAGATTGTGTTTTTATACTTAAACAGAAAAACACTATAATGGAATCTATTCTCCATTGCCATTGTGTTGCCACGATTGTCTGTAATAGGAAAAAGACAACTATTAGAAAATTAAAACCACACTGTTGGAAAATTTTAACACTTTTTTTATAATTTAAGCAGGAGAGTCCACACTCTTTTCGTGTTATTTTGTCAAAACATATAAAGTTTAAATTGACGAGCAAGATAGTCAATAATTATTCTATTGCTAAGGGTTATTTTGTCCAACAATACGGAATTATTAAAATACTCTAAGTCACATTTTATGGATCTAGACTGACAAACTTACATCTGTTTAACTTAAATGAATGCGATCTATTGGGTGTTTCTTAACCACCATTTTCTAAACACAAACGTCTTTTTAATATGCAACTCCTATTTCTTACTTGCTAAATATCTCTCTTTTAACCACGTTTTCTCAATTATAAATATGCAACACCAGCTCATTCACAAAATTTTGGTTTCAACTAAACTACCAATTTTAAAAATGATTTTTGAGAACCAACTATAAAATTAACGAAGTTATAATATTGATTCAAGTCTAAACTATTCGTAAAATAGATGTTCCCCAATCATACTTTAAGATGTTGAATTTTTTATGCCCACTGGAGTTAACGTTAATAACACGAGGTTACACTTTCCAATTCAGTAAACACATTGTGTTTGTTTGGATTATGTTTAATACGAGAGAATCAAACACGAAAACAGTACACGTGGCAATGCAGGTGGTGCGTGATAATGCGAATACTGTATTAGAAAATAAGGTGGGGTTTTCTATATTTCTATCCGAGGGAAAAATTCTGATTGAGTTGACGCTTCTGAATGTTCTAGAAAATAGTCAATCCTCATATCTTGACAAAGAATTCACACATTCTAGTCATGTTCTGTTCTATTTAAATACCGTAGTCAACTCGTTCTGGCAAAGTTGGAAAAATCAACACTAACATATTTACTAGCGCAAAATTAACGCCAACACCGTAATATTTTCAACAGTGCAGAGATGGGAAGACAGGGGAAACGGCTATCAGTTTCCCAAGAGTCGACTATGAAAAGTAACTGTTTCCCCCGTTATTACAAAATACCTTACTTTTACTATACTTAGAAGTTATTAAACAAAAAACTCACCAAGGATAATTTTAAACGGCAAATCTTCGTTGTAAACACTATAAAAATGAATATCCATTCGCATGTGCTATCGTAAATGTCGCAGAAAGGATTTGTAATACTCGTACGTCCTTAAAGTAAATGTTAAAAAGGGTTGTTACAAGAATTAATAAGGTGTAATATTTAACCTTCGAAACTTCGTGTAGACACATGATAAAAGATAGAGGATTTTCCAATTAAGATAAACAGCTAAGAACTAAGCCAATAAGATGTATGGAAACATTGTTCGTCATATGGCTTGGCACGGAACAAGAAATTTCTGGTAGGTGAATAGTTGGAATAGTTGGTGTTCTCTATATCAAATCCTGTACTGTGCATTTAATGTACAATAACTACCTAATAAATCTACTATTTTAACTTAACAGTTTACTTGTTTTCTAATTGCTTTAAAAAAAAAACTCATATACCTAGTGCATATTTACTTATCTAATATAACTTGCAATTACTTAATTTTCTCTATTAGGTCGTGGCCATTTTCCAGATATACATACATGCAAGTGTCATAAACTTTTCCCAAATATTCCCTTCCCTTTTTCACGATATACTAGGTTATTTATAAATACTATAACCGGCAAGGTGCGAAGCTGGTATGACCTTTTCCATTACGTGCTATATGTCAAGCAGATTCTTCATTGATCAATTGCCGTAATATATACAAACATCTTTCGTTTTAGTTCTTTACACTGTTTGATTTATAAAAAAAAAGAGATATCTACATTTGTCCAACTTGAAAGTGTATAGGACTAAACAATATGTGGTGTTGAATAACAAATTTGTTAGTACAATTAACGTGTTAGTGACAGGTTTTTTGACACAATAGACGTTATTTACCTTCACAATTAACACGGCAACGCACTAGAAGTCGCATATCTTGGATAAGGCTGAAGTTTTAATATTACGTAACAGTTCAACCTACGCCAAATAATTTCCTTAACGATTGTGTTTGAACCAATAGAATACATACGTGGTATGTAACAGTTGATTTATGCCAGATAACTTTAATAATAACACGAAATTAAATATAGTATAGTCATGTCTGTAATATGATGGTTAATTTTAAAAATATTTAACATATAAATTACGTAAAATATTTAAATATCTACGCATTTTCTAATTTAATCACGGCATCTGTGTAGTATATTTATATCTCTTAATTTTCTATTGGAAACATAAGCCCACTCGTTTGGAATTGTAGCAACTCACGTGTCTTGTTAAGTGATCTACTAATTTAATACTACAAAAATGCTCTGATGCTCGCTTGTAACGTGATAAATACTAATCACGTGCTTTGCACTCCTACTGTTGACCTTTTTAATATCTTTCCACGATTGAATTGATCAAATCGTTCTTTAACTATGATTGAGTAGACAACATATATTGCTATAGTCTCTGCTTATTTTTATTTTTTTTTCGTAATAAGTTTATATACACAGAAAACCAATAACGGAAATAAAGCAACCACATTTTTCGCACTCTCTAAATTAATCGTTTTACATTTGTGACACAGTTTTAAGGAGAGAGAGATTTTATAATACAAACACCAATTAAGGGGTGATGCTTATTTTATAATAGGAAACTGTTTTCTTTATGTTCTTTTTTGTCAGCTTTATTAACTATTATTGTATTTTCTTTTAATTATTTCATAAGCGGATCAGTTTTAATTAAGACTGACATTTTAATTTATTCGCAGGGCAGAAAAAAATGAAATATATTTTAAAAAACATCTATTTTTGAAGTTTTTATATTTTTTCTTTTCAAGAGATTTTTTTTTAAATCTCGGCTTAATTACCTTCGATATCAGTAACAAGTACGGAAAATTTGAATCGATTTGGTCGAGTGGTTTACAATAAAAAGGAGCATAAAGAATACAGTTTTCATAGTAAATAACGTGAGCACCGCCCCTTAAGAAAAGAATTTCTCTATCTTTTTGCTAAGTTGTTGCTTCTTGCATGTTTTCCCTCGTAGTATTTGCTCCAATTGCGTCATTCCGGTCTGCTTCGGTCTGCTTCTTTCTTTGACTTTATCTGCTTCATACTTTCTTATTGTCTTTTTACTGTCATTCGTTGTCTATGTTCCCCACAACTCAGTTGTCTTTTTCATTAAACTCCAAAACTTATGTATCCCTAGTTCTGCCCGTATTATATTTCTAATTCATTTTCCGTGTTACACCTACACTCGTCTCACATTTTCATTTCGGACTTGTATTTACTTTTTTGTTTGTTTGTTTGTAGGGTCCAAGGACTTACATCCAAATTACACTGACCGATATATTGATTACATCTTTTTTTTTTTTGCTTTGAAATTTCTTTTCTTAATAATTTTTGGTTCATTGCGTAGTATACTTGATTGTTTTGTCAATTCTTCATTTTTTCAGCTTCTTGTTTTCCTGTTTCTTGATGTTACTCTTAATATTTAAATTCCTTAATTGCTCTATTAGTATTATTTTTCAATTTTGTTTCACATTATGTTTCCGTCACCAATATTTTAGTTTTTTCGTGTTTATTGTCATGCCTTCCCCTCCTGTTTTTTTCCATATATTCAAATTTGTATTGTTTTTCACTGTCGCTATTATTACATCGTCTGCAAAGATTCCATTAGCTATTTCAATCTCTGTAAATTCTATGACCACAAAACTTTATTGACTTTTTGTTTTCACGTTTTACGATGTATCCATATGTAATTGAATACGTTGGACTTAGTCCTTCCTTGTCTTAGCCCATGTCGTCTTGAAACTTTTGATTTCTGTTGTTTTGATCACATAATTATGTTGTGTGTCGTATAAGTTTTTTATAATTCTTATTAGTTTTTGCGTTCACCTTTTTCTTTTAATCCTGACCATCTTTAAATCCTTTTGTCTCGCACTGTATCAAATCTTTTCTAGATCAATGAAAGCTAAGTAGAGGTTTTGTTCGTTGATGTGTTTTTCTATTCGTTGTTCAATGTAAAAATGTGTCTTTGGTACTCTTCCAGCTCTAAATCCACTTTTGTGCTTTGATATTGAGCTTCAATTATCGCGTTAGTCCATTATTGATCACTTGTTCGTATATCTTTACAATTATGTTCAGTAATTATGCCTCTGTAGTTGTTACAATTTTTCTTATCTCCTTTATATATGGGGTTATTCAGTTGCTCCCCATCCTCTGGTATTTTTTCTTCACCCACGCCTTATTTAGTATTTCAACAGTGCTGTCATACCTGCTCCTCCTAAGTTTTATCATTTTGCGTGATTTTGTCATTTCAGGTCCTTTCATTTGCATTGGTTTATACGTGCATCAATCCCCAGTTTAGTTTTATTTTTGTTCTCCTCTTCTCTTGCTTCTCGGTTCTCCTTGTTTTGAAGCTCGCAACCCATTTTTTCACCATCGCATACGAAGGACATTGATCACCAAGGTTGTTAAGCATATCTTCCTAAATCTGCGTACCTCTTAACCCCTTCAAATACAGGTACTTGCTGATGGCTCGATACTCCAATTTTCCGATTTTCACAATTTTGGTCGACATTTTTTTTTTCAAATTTTATTACGCAACCTTGGCTTGGACTTTTTGACGTGAAACTTTACACTAACACTTCTAATATGTTTTTTTTTTCGCTGCTATGATATCGCAATATTTTTTTTTATCCACGGAACCGGTCTAGATACCAATTCATTCTCGTAGCTGCTGTTTGGGCAGAATCTGACTGGTAGAACTTTCTTCATTCCGCCATAACAAAATCACATCATTATCTCTGATAGTCTGTAAAATACGGAACATTCTCTAATGAAATAGAAATGCCAACATTTTCCCAAAATCGCAATATCAAAAACCCTTGTGATTTGATATGAAATTAATTAAGAATGTAAAGAACAAAGTCCAATTAAATTGTTTTGAAAATATGGAAATTTATAAAAACAAACACCTTTTAATGAATTCAGATTTAGGGCCATTAAATTTAATCTTTATAGCTTATCACAAATAAATTAGCCGGAAGTTTTGATTAGTGAATAATTAAGCATGACGGTAATCGACCATCACCGTGTTCTCTGTACCATGTCCATTTTAGTTATAAATTAGGGCAGTTATTTAGTTTTGTTACTGCTGATGATGATAGCTTTCTTATTGGAACGTGCGTCCAATTTAATGGCATTTGTGGTGAGGTGTGTTGAAGTGTGTAGTGTCGTTAACGCCACAGTTACGAGTATTTTAGTACGAAACACTGTTCAAACCGTAATGATATTTTATTGGTTTGGAAGAAAACCAAGATTTAAAATTTTCTAAAGTCCGTTTGTGTTTATAGTACAAATTAGTACAATATATTATGTGCAGCTTTGATTTATATTAAAGATTTTAGTGCAGTGTGTGTGAGTATACATACGAAAAAGTTATGGGAATTGCAAATTAACAAGACAAAATATGATAAACTACAGCTCCTGTTCTTTTATTCTTAAATTAGTTGGAAATTTTATTATACCTGAACTGTGTCGGAATTACAATTATTTGTAAAATTCCCTTTCATTTTGAAAAATACATGGTAATGATTAACTTATTAGCCATCAAACTGTAAATATACACTCTCTGTTAGTGCCAATATCGCAAGAGAGTAACTTGTTCCTTTTGATGAAAAATGTTTTGCTGATTTAAGAGTATTTATAAGTTTTTAAACACCCTTATTATGTGAAGCATTTAGATAATCAGTGAACTTAGATACGCGTTTCTACAAAGCAGAGGAAAAGTCAGTAACTTACTTCGAATCTATAAAGCCATATTTTATTGTATTTCCACCTTACACTGGACAAAAGAGCATGATTTCCAACTTTATAAGCGCATGTTACTACAATATCAGTTAGATTTGGTTATTTTTGTAATGTATGTAAATGAAGGGTGATGTTACACTGCGACCTAATGATCTGTTGTGTCCCCTATTCTTGCTGCTTTACAGCTAGCCTTCCAATCCTATTCCTTTCAGAAAGTGTAGGATGTCAGAGGGCCCCAGTCTAGGTAAGTCTCCCTCTTCGATTTCACATGCTCCCAGGTGCAATGCCTTCGAGTTGCACAGTGCTACGCAGTTTGAGAGGAGGTGGATGGATGTTTCATCCTGTTCCCCACAAAATCTGCATTCAGGATCTTTTTCCAATCCAAGCTTACTTAGGTGTCCTTTCAGTCTACAATGGCCTGAAAGTATTCCTGTTAATATGCGAACATTGTTCTTACTCAGGTTAATGCATTCTGTAAACCTCTTCTGGTTATAAGTTCCCAGAAGAATTTTACTTTGCCTCATTCCCTGGAGATTTTCCCAGTAACTGGATTTTCTCTGCTAGAGCCTGTAGCAATACTGGAAACATTACGGTATAGTGCAGATACAAATTTCAAACGTATAGCCATCATGTCCGACTCTGCAAGCGTATTACAATCACTCTGTTAGTATTCATCTACAAGAAGGAAAATGCATGGTATTGTTATCGATATTTTTCGTCTTGTCACTGAAATGCACAATGCTGACCTCTGTTAACTTCTTCTGGGTTAAGGGTCATTCTGGAATCCCCTCCAATGAAACGATCGATAGACTCGCCAAGCTGAGTTGTGCTGAAGGATGTTTATACACAGGTAGTCTTAGTGAGAAGGACATAATTAACATCATAAATAGAGACCTACATTATCAAAACTGGGATGTTGCGTGGAAAGGACAACCTATTTTCCGTTGGCCGAATTATTGTGTTGTTAAAAACGTCATTCCGACAGGCCCCTTCTAGTTACTTTAACCATCATAACAAACATAGTATTATGCTAACTTACTTATTGGACTAGTTAAATTCTATAGATTCTAACACCGTATATAATTCTAAATCATTGAGGCACATGGGCTATGATCCCAAGATGCTTAAAAAAAGTTTTTAGGCAACCTGTATGTGATTTAGTGATTATTGCGGCATACTAAATACTTACACACTAAAAATTTTTGGTAAAATTTCTTTTGGGGCAATTTGGTGCCCCTAAAATCGTACAGGTATTTTACTTTTAGAAGTAACACTCCTAACTATATTAGATAATTTTTCCAAGGTTTTTTTTCATGCAGATGTAATTTAGAAATGTGGGTAACTTTTCCAAGATTTTCTTCATGTAATGTGAAATACTTACAAGTGCTGTAAGGTTGAAAATATTTCGCACGTGATTATACTACAAGTTTAAAAATAAAATTTGGCCTACACAAATTCCAATGACCGAGTTCGATTCGCACAATCTGTATATTTCAACCATATTGAACCTCATTCGAAGATAAGATATTCAGCGCTCATAAAAATCTATCTACACCTCAGATATTGTTTATCATTCAATCTATGCATATCGCAGTTATGGGCTCACACGCCAGCTTCACCGATCTAAACGGGGCAGTCGAACAGTTTAACCTAACAATTGCAAGGTTGACAAACAAAATAAAGACGCAACAGTACTCGTTGTCAACTGCTAGAATAAAAAATGAGAGTTTGCGGAGGGAATTTGCAGAGCTACAAGCAGAGAAACATAATTTGCGAATGGAATTGCTGGCGAAGACAAAACAGTTGGAAAGGCAATCTCAAGAAATCGCTGGATATCAAGAGAATATCAATGATCTAGAGTTAAATTATAAAGTTACACGTGAAGAAGACGCGCAGCTCGTGGAAAACTTGGAAGTTCTGTGTGACAAAGTGGAAGAACTGGATCCGTTAGTGAGTCAACTCCAACAGGGGAATGACAAGTTGCAAGCGGAGGTGCTGGAATCGGTAGCGGATTTAAGGAAGAAGAGGGAAATAATTGAAGGCTTGCAAGTTGTGGCAGAACAGGAAGTAAATGATATTTACGCGAAGAATCTGGTGCTATTGGACTGGATGAACAAGACTATTCTTCTTCAAGTGGCTAACGAATCTGTAAGATTAGATTTATCGAAACTCCGAGCGAATTTATCTGAAATAGAAGCGAAATATAAGCACTCCAACGAACAGCTGGAAACGCTTAAAAATAATTGCGATGAGGAATTGAATGAGTGGATCCCTAATTACCAACAACTTCGAAGCGAATACCAAAGGCAGCAAATTGAATTAAACAGTTTCAAAGACCACGATATGGTGGTAAAAGTTTTTCAGCTACACCAACTCCTACAGGAGCTGAAAACTCGCATTGAATCCGCAAGCAACATAATTTCCGCGCAGGAGAATTCCGAGCGAGAGATTTGCATAGAGAATAACATGAAGGAGTGCACGGGAAAGGTGTACGATTTAGCTGATCACAAGGAAAAATTACCCAAGTTTGACTTGAGTATTTTAGATAAGTATATGGGACTTAACTGTGATGTAAGTGTTAACTTTATGAGTCGCTTAGAAAGAATTAAGGCAATCGAAAGTGAAAGTGCATTAGTGTGTGACGCCTACAAGCTCACGATGTTCAAAATTTTAGACACGAAAAAGAGATTGATACAAAAATACGTGGCGGAAATAGATAGTATAGGAAGCAAGCCTATTGCTAACAAAGCAGAAGAGGAAAGAGGCGAAATAATGAATTACAATGGACATTTAGTTTAAGATTTTATCAATAGCTAAGTGTGCAATGCCATTTGGCGCAAACATCAACACTTCATTAATGTTAAATATGTTTATATATCTTGCCTAAAAATAACACGTGGTAATATATTGTACGATCAATATTTTTTCTTTTTATCTATTTGATGTATTATTGGTTATCAATAAAAATTACAACTTCAATATCTGTTTTAGATAAAGCTAATTACAAATGGGGATATTACCCATGAACGGATACTTATCTGATGTTTGTCGAATAACATCCACATAGATAGTAGGTATACTACCAAAATACAGGGTTAATAGAAAAATCTCATAGCTAGTCTTTAGTATTTAAACTCATTTAGTTAAATTAATACTCATTTAGAACAGTTCTGAAGCATAGAAATTGATTGAAAGTTTGTCCACAAACAACATGCATGCCTAGTTGCATAACCTATTTGTCAAATGTAAATTGTTCTTTCAAATACTGATTACCGTAGGCCATGCTTTTTTAATGGCTGCTTACAGTGGACGCACGCACTAATCACTTTGATAGTTTGTATACCACCAAAATGTGTGCACAAAATATTTTAAAAAATATTTATTAGTTAAAAGTTAAAAAGATAATAGTATTAAAGGTGATGCTGAAAAGTCACTGAGAACACATTCGAACTCTACGCTTCATGTTTTCAAAACCATTTATGAGGAGTTTTGAGGTTATGTTGGCACAGGAATCTCTAATAACATTGTCAAGTTCTTCGAGTGTTTGGTCTTAAAAATGGTATTCTTTAAATACGGAAAAATAAGATAATCTAACCCCGGTATTCATAGTCGTACGCCAGCATTTCTCTAAGCTTTCGCCACAATCATAAATACCTATGGCGAAACGCTAGCTAATTACTGGCTTACAACTATGAATACGGGGGTAAAATTGTCAAGTCGGGAGATATTGCAGGAAAGCTACTAGTTCTTCTATAGAAAAATTATTGCAAGAAAGCTATTGCTTGTCGAGATTTGTGGGCCAGTGCATTATCTTCCTGAAAAATCCTTCTGTAAATTCGTCATCATGCAGCTCATTTACAAGCGGCTGTAATAATTCGTTTCTATCTATCTTTCAGCAGTTATCGTTTGGTTAAAAAATATAGGTCCAGTAATTCGTCTCCTTGGAACTGCTAGCCAGACGCCTATTTTTTGCGGATGTAATGAAGTTTCTACGAGTTCATGCGGGGTTTTCTGCTACCCACATTCTCATATTTTACTTATTTAATAACTAAAAATATGGAGCTAGTAAAAAAATATTGTTAACATTACTAGAGGATTAATTTTTGTTAAGAGAAACGTTAGCTACATCGAACGGTTACGAAGATATATGCGCATATTGACATTAAGTATAAGAATAAAACCAATCCTCCTCAGATAACTTTGAGAAAAAAAAAGTGACGTAGGCAAATAGAAGCGTGTACCAAATGTCGCAAAAATGTGAATTTCAAAGATAATCGTTAGAGTCATTTTCGAGAAAGTATCAAAAAACCAAAAAATCAGAAGAGTAAACTCATCTATTCCTTAGGCCCTTTTTAACCAAAACTTTGCTGTCGCGTCTTCTAAGGTTACCTAACTCAAACATCAAATACGAATGCTCTCGAATATTTCATTCTTGAGATAGAAGAGAAGAAAGAAGGGTTGCGTGAGAGACATTTTGGGGTGGCTATAACCCGTGTATATGATATTTTGGGAAAAATCCAAAAACACGTGAATTTTATTTTTTTAATGTAGTTCATGGATTAGAACAGAAAAATATGAATTTCTAGTTTACGTGGTGGTTGGGTTACAATTTGTTTTTATTTTAACCCCTTACAACCCCCATCATGTAGCACTGATCTCCTTATTAAACCAAAATGTTTGAATTGTCAAAAAGAACATTTTTCTTTTTAGTTCAGATTGATATCTCTTCTAGTTTCAAAGATATCGTTGGAAATGTGTTTTACGGGTGTAACTTTAGGGGTTTGTATCTCCCCAACAAATTAATATCAGCAGCTACAAAAAGTACGGGTCGATTATTTTTCACTGCTCTACATGCCTACAAAAATTTAGCAAAATCACCGGTGACCAGTTGGGTGACTTTTGCTTATTAGTGTACTCTACCCTCAGAAAGCAGGAGATTTAGATGATGAGAAAATTACAGTTGTTCTTAGACTACATCGGTCTATAAACCCGCCCAGAGAGAACCCTTTCTCCCATACAAAAAATGTTTTATAACACAGAGCTCCTCTTAAAAGAGCCAAGCAGCTATGGCCACATCATTGCAAATTACAAATTAATCATTAAGAAGCTTTTATTTTTTGTAAAAATACCGATAAATACACGTACACACACACACATTTAAGTACAGAACGAACGTTGCGATTCCCATGATTTGATGCGACGAAACACGCTTTGTAGTTATTTATGCAGACAATCGGCAAACTGGGGCCACGTCTAGATTGGCACGATTTCAGACGTTTGTAGGAATCCGCGAGCTAGCGGAAAAGGGGGTGATCACATCACAAATTAATAATATTATAGTATTTCAAGTCAAAATGAACTGCCATTCATATCTTTCTTAGGGTAAACATTATGAAAATGAAATAGTAAACATAATAAGGGAATTATTCCTGAAAAGTACACAATAATAGTGTTTTAAGTAAAAAAAAAACAAGCCATTTCCTTAGGTAAACTAACAAAGGAAATAAAAATGGTGTTTCCCATTCTTTGTAAGAAATACGTCCGCTTATGCGTAGAATATCCATTATATTTTACTCGACGATCTTCGCTTAAGTAACTCAGGTGCTCTGTTGCGATGTTATGTTTTCGTCGATATAAAATCACAAAAAAACATCTGAATAGTTTTGCGTTAGCTTGGTGGGGGAATGTAAACAAGTGGCTCATGTACGTGCAGTTTAAAGACTAAACATATTATGCAATTCCGGGGGAAATACGTTAGTATTTATATTTAGGTGAATAAGTATTCGCGATAAGAAGTTAATGTACTTTTCATTTTGAATTTGCTTTAATTTGACTACATTAATTTTTTTGTGTCGGTATTATTTTAGTTATCAATAAACGAGGTAATAAATTGATGCAAGCTGAGCTAAACTGATTCAAAACTTTGTAAAAATAATAAGAAGTGAGGGGGACGGGAAAGTTGGCCGGAGATTGGCCTCACCATTTAATATTGTCACGATCCGCCACTGTTATAACATGTTGGTTTAAACGTGGGGCATATACCAGTACATAATTGATTGTTCATATTAACGGATAATATTATAAATAGCCCAACTTTCCGTACACATATATTTATAAATTCTCACTATAGGTTGCTTTAATATACCTACACATTTAACTACACGAATATACTTGCAGTTCAACGACTGTAGTATGAATCGTTTATAGCAATGCCATTAATAATAAATAATAGCTCAAGAGTAAAGCGACTATACAATTTTCATTCCACAAATATTTGACATTTAAAAATCCCAACCAATTTAGTTCTTCGCTGTTTACAAAACGAATACAATCATTAGATTTGTAAATAAATATACAAATACATAATATTAAGTATATACATACATACATATATGTATAAATTCCCACGTTATAAGTAACAGTAATCTTATATGTTGTGTATACAACCTAAATTCTAGTTTTACAACTAATAGGTATGTATATTTATATATTTGTATACATACAAATAAATAATAAAAGCTATTTTATATAATGTTAGGTAATTTGCCATAGTATTCTCAAGGCGAGCTATATTTAGCTTTTATAACACTCCTTCCTGATTCATGAAGGGTTTGCTCGACAAATGTATGGCTTTACAGTTGTACACGGTGCGTGTTGTATAGACTGTCGACCTTCGAGAGACAAGTAAAATTGTGTAAACGCGTGTATCCTACGTGTACATTGCCGGCCAAAATTTTTTTGATTGCTCGTACAGTTTGTCGGATAAGTATTGTCATTAAGAGAGTTCATTTCTTTTTTTTTTTTGTGCGGTTATGTTAATTCAACAATTGCTTCCTTTTTCTAATGCCCAAAAAGCCAAACGTTTTGACCAATTTTATCGTGGTTAAATAATTTGATGTTTCATTACGTCATCGTAAGCCGTTCTTAAAATCACCATCACACGTACTTTGGTTCTGGTTTATACGAGCCATCTATCACAACTGAGAGTCTATGAACTGTCCGAGCTAGATCAATGACTGCATTGTCAGCTTTATACTACGTACAAAGAGGTCAGTACGTGGAATAAACAAGGGTTAAATGATTTAAAGCATATCGCAGAGAGGGCAAAGAAACACGAAAATTCCGTTTCTCACACGAATGCATGCGTGAATTTTAATGTTCTAGGCAGAGTGGACATACGTGAATAGTTAGATAGTGCTTATTTGCGACATAAAATTAAGTACAACGAAGATGTGGAAAAAAATCGTAATATTTTGCGTCGGTTAATTATGTGTATAAAAAAATGTGAAATCTTATCCTATGTCGGACAGCGAGAAATTAAAAAGTGAACTTTCAGTAATTTATGAGCGCGAGGACGACATGTGTGACGTAGATGTAGGTGGTGTTTTGCCGCTTTTAGTGTTCATAACACACAACAACTTAAAAAAAGTTTTGACGGAAACATATAAACTGTTGGATATTATTTGTCAGCCCCCATGTCGACAGCAGTATGTGAACGATATTTTTCCACTCTCAAACGCATTAAAACTTTTCTGAGAAGCACAATGTCAGAAGAGCGACTGAACGCATTTTTACAGCGAAATCATAGACGTCTTTTCTAGCACGAAAAATAGGAGAATGGATTTTATGTACAAAAAATAAGCAAGTTCTTATATTGTGCCCACCCTCTTTCATAATTCACGAGCCGCCACTGATTGTACGTAAAGCTTGAGATGTGATAGTGATGAAAGTGGGTTTATACATTCGGAGGAGCGCTGATGATGCCTGGTAGGAACAGAAACTCGAGCTCGTTCCTAGTGTTATTCCCCTTTTATTGTTCTTGCTTATTCTAGTATGGTGATTCCTACAATAGAACATGAGCCTCACCTGCTGACATTCTATCGGTTCATGGTCAAATAATGTCAAAAAATTCTTGTCGTGGTAAGGATTACTAAAAGTACCTTTCGACGAGGAATCGCATGGTGAAGAACAAACGTTTCTGGTGTATCAGACGTTAAAGCTTTGAAGTTAACGGTAGAGCACACTAAAAAATTAGATATTTTTTCTTGGCAAAAATTGCTTTTCTTGCTAATTTTCCGCATTGAATGGGGGTAAATGATAGAAATTTCGAAATTTTAGAAATTTTCCCATAATACATGTATTTTACGTGAATTTGAATGGAAAATTTTCTTTTTTTTTATCTCTATTATTGTAATATTACTAACATTAAGAAAAATATTAATATCTCTCAGAAAAAAAACTTAACATTTCTTACAATTTAGAAAATTACAGCTAAAAACAGCGAATTTTAAGAAAAAATATTTCCGATTTAGTGTGTTTTCATCCTTAAATACTAGATTGGAGGATGAACCATGTCTTCAATTTTTTTCAAAAAAAAAGCTCTCTAAGCATTTCGAAGCATTGCAATGTATAAAAATAGTAATAAGCTTTAAATCAATGCATTCACAATAAGTTCCTCTCTCATTCTGCCTGCAAATCAAAGAGTAAGTAAGAGTGGCAAGTAAATGTTTGCATTTGAGAAGAACAAAAATTTCAAAACACGTAGACTTTATTTTTTCATGTAGTTCGAAAACTAAAAAAAAAAAAGAAAAATTGAATTTATAATATACCAGAGCAGTGATGAGAAGAAAATGGTATTTTTTAACCCCCTAACCAGTCCGTGAGTGCGCCACTGTTCTTTTTTCAAACTAAAATGTATCAAGGAACGATTTGATCTTTACCCGATCCCGATAACTCGATTGCAAAAAAATGTATTTTTTGGGCTAAACTTTGAGTCCCCATTACACACCCCCTAGAACAAAATATGGGACGTTAAAAAAATACGTGTATTGGAAATAGCAGGATGAAATAAAACAGAAAATTTACTTTAAATAATTCGGTACATTTATTAACTTGCACCTCGCATTCGGAAGACAACCTGTTCCATTTTACAGACTTAAAATCTGACTATACAGGCTGTTTAACCAGCGGGAAATTCCGCTATGATTCGTAAACAGTGACAGATAGGAAAAAAGTTTTTGTAAATTATTGTAAGATTATAATTTTTCTATAACGCAAAATTGTTACGGGATTTGTACAGAATGTTTCGTAGCCTCGGTACAGCCTTCAACTTTCTTTTTTTTACAATACCCCCAATATTATTGTATTTTTAAAAGCGCCAGTGAATTTAAAAAAAAAATAAGATATAACCTACTTCAGCGCTAAACTCATTAATTTCCGAGATATCTTGGTTTTCTAAAAATTATGCCACTTGCATTGTTTGACAAAAGCGATTATAATTTAATTACCACTTAGAATAAATGAATCAAATTTTGAAATGTCTTAGTACGGACCTACTTATACCTGCAGGTGTGTTTATAGTTGTATTTTAATATACTGGGTGTTCGTCACTAAACCGCAAACTCAGTCAACTTCAGGTGTATATATCTTAGTTTTTTTTTTTTAAATAGAACAGCCTGTATTTGTTTACATCATTGAATTTCTATTAAGCATACTCTATGTCTATATCTTCTACTTTTCGGGTTATTACAGTTTTGATTAATTTTTCATTGTTACTATCATATTTGTAATCTTAATAAGCGACTATTCTACAATGACAGAGACGGTCGTTTTTTTTTGACGTTTAATCGTGTTTAGTGTAAGTAATTAAATTATTTGTAGAAAATAATGTTTTCGAAAGAAGAATTAGTTAGTGTGGTGTCTGTACTGGGAGAATGTGACAAACTATTTTCTGGTTTCACGTATGTATAGTCAAAAACATCCAAACGTTGAAAGGAAACCTAATGTGCTCCCTTTTAATAGTATATTTTTTTCCCAGCATTCATCATTTTATTTGAGGGAGAAAAGTTGTACTTTCCTCCCTCATTTGAGGGAGGAAAGTTGTATTTACCTCCCTAGGGAGGAAAAGCAAGTGACGTTGACATGATGAAACTGTACATCTTATAATATGTGACATTATTGATAGATGGCATTAGCACATTCGACTCAGCCTGAGCGCATTTATGAGATAATTGCTAAATTATTAGGTATCAAATTTTAATTAAACTATTATTAAACACTTTTAAAACGACACTAACTTGACAGTTCTCAAAAAATATTTGACAGATTAAGCGTACTATCTATCATGTCACTCACAGGTATGTCTTTATTATTTTTAGACATTTAGTTAAAATTAGACTTGCTGGGAAAAAATACTATTCAAATCACGTGAGGAAAGTGCTAATGCAGGCCTTGGCCAATTACAAACTTCGCCTTCGCCTCGGTTTGTAACATTTGCATGCTATCTGCAGCTGAGTACTTTCCTAGTGCCCTATTGCAGGCCGCGGGCAAATTTATTTATTATTATGTAATTGCCCAAGGCCTGCAATAGCACTTTCCTCACGTGGTTTGAAATATACTATTAAAAAAGAGCACAGTAGGTTTCCTTTCAACGTCTGGAGGTTTTAACGTCTGCACGCATAAACACAGACTGAACGTCTCTTAAAAATGAAGTCAGATACCTTAGATTAATTTCTGTGCTGAGACAATGCAAAGTATTGTTACTACTCCAACAACGTGTCAAATATTTTTCGGCGTTCTACATTCCTACCAAATTTTATCAAATTCGGTGCCTATCCTTATTAGATCTTCCAGCATTTCGATGGCTTGATATAAACGAACTCATTTCCAGAAAATGTTGCTCCAGCCTCCCAAAGGCATTTAGGTATTGTAGGATGCTTTCGGTTTGGGTAGCGAAGAGGATGTTCTCGCATTGCCTCGTCATACACATTATAACAAAAAACACATAACTATAGCAATGACACAGTTAAATTTGATGATAAAAAAATATTTACGTTGCTATGTTGAATATCGCATTCATTGTGCTATTCCAGAAATATAAATTATAAGTACATACCACTATCTGAAATTGATAATCATGAACTTAAAACTGTATATCAAATTTTCTACACGCAAAGAACACAAGACATTTGCGGTTACCGTCAAGGACAGTCCTTATGAAAATCTCAGCAGTAATAAGATCCACTTAAACCGGTTACAATAAGCAACGGACAAGAATTAAATTAGCAATTATTCACACCTAAACGCAGTAAACGGCTTTTCGTTCATACCGTACACTTTTACAGGCGACCTTGGTAATACATAATATTTCGACACCGATGTATATTAAGCGTCTTCCATATTCTGATTACGTGACGCAGGAAGGCCCAACCGTTTCACGGTCTCGCCGTGACAAATTCACACTTTATTACCAACTCACTCGCATGTATGTACCAGCATTGAAACACTACGTTACCCGAAAATCTGTGGAGGAATGAATCATAATTGTGCGGCATTTCCTGTCTAGACGAGTACACGATTGCAATCCTACACTCCTCAATTGCGCTTGGTGCTATATTTAGATATGAATTGAATAAAATCGTTTCATGCTAACGCGCATGTTGGCATTTAGGGCGGTAAGTTTTGAAAAGAAAAATATTTTTTCGCTGTAAGTAGGCCGAATTCTTTTTTAATGGGGTTTAAAAGGTATGCTTGGTTATTATATTTATTTATGGTGTGATAAATGCGAATATTCCACCTTGCATTCCGACGATTAACTCCTCCAAATTTGTCATTTGGTGTGGCAGTGCGCAATGTGCAAAAAGAAATGTGTCAAGTTAACTTACAAATGAAACTGTGGAAGTTCGTTTCTTTTGGTAATCGGTGTCACTTTGACTGTATTGCATTTAATATTTAATCGAATCAAACATTTTGGACATTCATTGCATTCATGAGTTAACTTTCTTGGAATTGATGAAGTAAGTTACATATGTATATGCAAAGATATCACAAAGAACTGTAGTATAATACATAATAGACACATAAAATGTCCGATCACTCCGGGCTACACGAGATTTTATTAATTTTGTTCTGGGAACACGTGCGATCCCATTATCAAAGGAAAATCTGTTGTTGGTAAAATTTGTGTTGACATGGAAATATGTGGTTGTTAATGTTATGTTTTGATGCTTTTATACAATTTTAATCTCATTTAACTTTTCTTTAACTGTTTTTTTTTTATGTAACATTGGGATTGCTATGTCAAAATAAAATTTTAAACTATTAATTTTCAAGCGATATGTTGACGATTGCTTCACTATCGTTTCAACAAACAAAAAGATTACATAATAATTCGATAAATTTCATTCAAAACCAAATTCTCCGTTGAAATAGAAAACACGCAATTAATTTTCTTAATTTAAAACTTTTTAAAAAAGTATACTGACACAATGCTATATTAAACTGACATCTTCATAGATATACATAAACTTTAATTATTCCATTCAATCTATATAAATCAAAAAAAAAACATAATTATTGATTTAACTAATCGTGCAATTACATTGACTAGTCAGGGCCAGAATACTAAACAAAATTAAATTAATTTTAGAACAAGTTAATTACCCCACTACTTTTTCAATGAAAAATTAAGAAACCTATACACGAATATTATGATGTAAAAAATAAAAGAACACACTAAATCAAAACCAACACAGAAATATGTATATCAATTCTGAGATTCATTATCACTATTAGAATGGTCAACTTTCGTCTGCGCGCCAGGTTGGTACTAAGTTTCATATATGTGACATTAAAGTTTAACAGTGTTGGGAGTTGGGAGAGAGCAAAATTATTTATTTATTTAACTATAAATATTATATATAAGCCTTATTTAAGTAGCAAACATGGTATAGGATTACTGAAAAGTTTGTAGCATTAAGTGTTTGCATGCTTATATTTTGAAAAAGACCATTCAACATCTACGAATGTAACACACGCATAATTAAAATAATCTTTATAGGTATAACGGATCAGATGCACTACCACCAATGTGTAGGCCGATTTGTGCCAGCACAATAACTGTTTATCGTACACTGTACAAACTCATGCCTGTTTGTCAGAAGGGCACGTTGTAGATTCTGTTGTCAATCACATTTATATAAATGTTATCCGTAGTTGTTGTTATTTCTGTATAATAATCTTGTTTCCAACATCGTATTTATCAATATAATTATTTATATACAGGCTGTTCCTAAATATCATGCACATAAGGAAGGGGATAATTATTTGGTTTATTTTGTGCCTAAAATTTCATATAAACATAGGTCTGCAAACGCTTCGTTACCAATCTGCAGGGTGTTGAAATTTCAAGATTTTTTCACTTTTTACTGTATAGCTCCTACAGTTTTTAAGATATTTTGCTCAAATTTGGAAGGTAGGTTACGCTATAAGGCCTGCATCATTAGCCATGCCAAATGATGATGTAAATCTACAGGGTAATAATTTTTTCGGGGTCATGCCCTCTTTTCCCACCCTGAACTTTTTTGCGATGCGCCACTGCTAGATTCTAAAATACGCAATAAATTTTCTGTCTTGTTTAGAAACTTTTTGATCTCTTGTATTTTTTGCTTATCTCTGACCGTTATCGAGAAAAAAAAATTGAAAACAATTTTCTGTAATTCGCCAGAGAAAATTAAATTTTTTAAAATGGTCTAGCAGGCGCTAGCTTTATTCAGATAATCACTTGAGTTTATTAATTTTAAGAGTTAACGTGCTACTACCTGTTAAAAAATAGGATGACCCGGTTTTCGTAGCATTGTTTTATTACAATACAAAGTAACATAACTAATAACAATAGAAACCCTAATTAATATCAATGACAAGGGCACTATGCTACAACAATTGTTGAAAGTGTTCTCCTCCAACCCTTATACAGAGGCGTCCGCTCTTCTTCTCATTGATACTCGCACTCTCTCAAATACTCCTAGAGTATTTCTTATCGTTTCAAATCCATCGATTATTCGATTTCGTAAGTCATCAACAGTATTCCCAGGTGTTGTATACACTAGAGATTTGAGATGTCCCCACAGCAGGGAAACACGTAGAATACGCCAAACAACTTGATGACTAATATTTAAATGTTCACTGATTTTCTGGTGCTGGTGCGAGGATGTCTGTCTATTTCATTCAGAACAGCCTCTTCGATCTGTGGTGTTCTAAACAGTACGTGGTTTTCCCTCATCATTAGTATTCTTTTTAAAGTTCCATTTCTCCAAGACGCTAGAATATTTGAAATATTCGATGATCGGGTATCATTCTATTGGGATAGCGCTCCATGTACAGACGCCTGGCTTCTCTTGCATTTTCCATTCGCAGGCCGTAGATAAAATGTGTGTCAGCCATTTCAGAATAGTAAAAAATTGGCATATTTACAAAATTATATACGAGTATTTAAAACACTTTTACAACCTTACAGTTTGCAATTAAACTTTACTTATACAGACACAGTTACGATTTCTAATGTCAGTTGTCAAATTAGTAAACTCAAGTGATTATCTGAATAAAGCCAGAGTCCTGCTAGACATTTTAAAAAATAATTTTCTCGGCGAATTACAGAAAATTGTTTTCTATTTTTTTTTTCTCGATAACGGTCAGAGATAAGAAAAAATACAAGAGATCAAAAGTTTCTAAACAGACAGAAAATTTATTGCGTATTTAAAATCTAGCAGTGGCGCATCGCAAAAAAAGTTCAGGGTGAGAAAAGAGGGCATGACCCCGAAAAAATTATTACCCTGTAGATTTACATCATCATTTGGCATGCAGATCTATGTTTATATGAAATTTTAGGCACAAAATAAACCAAATAATTACCCTCTTCCTTATGTACATGATATTTAGAAACACCCTGTATAAAGAACTAATGTCTATGTTATCAGACCACTAGAATTAGGAAGCATCTTTATTTGAACTCACATCCATAAGAATTTTCAGAGTATACAAGCCCCACAACTTATATATGATGAGGGATGTCGACACACGACCCGGGATAATATCTCATGCATACAATGGTTTTTTTTTTGACTCACTGATATAAATTTTATAAAATATTAAAATACCCACAAACTGCTCGCTACATATTTTCTTATTGATTATTTAAATTAATGATATTACAATACCTTACATCTATCAGAAAGATGAAAAACATTTTACTCAAATATAACAGTAACATAACTTATAAAATCGCAAACTCAAGCACATTATACACTAAATTTAAAAGCTGTAGCGGATATACAGAAACAATGCAATATTGTATATCAGATACCTTTGGAGACAATGTGGCAAAGTTTACATTAGGTCAAAGAAAATACTGATTAAAAGATAGAAGTAACATTACAGCTCCAAAGAAACATAACATAAACATACTTTATTTATGAGATTTCATAAAGTGTGTTTAAGCTATGTTTTTTGGAGCTGTAATATTACTTCTGTCTTTTAAATAGTATTTTGTTTGACCTAATGTAAACTTTGTCACATTGTCACTATTTAAAAGTTAGAAGCAACATTACAGCTCCAAAAAAACATAGCATAAACACAAGTCAGTTTTAATTTAATTAGAACACAAAATTTTTCAAATAAAGAATACGTTTACAAAACAAAATGTTTCCTAGAAATGATGCAAATTTAAAAAAAAAAAACAAAAAAAAAGGTGCCGTAAATCACAGAACAAAAATCCAGAACATATCAAAAATATATTATCCCATTATTAATTATTAACTTTATTCATTCATCCTATTCCCCCTTAATTAGTTTAAGCACATTCAGAACTATATTGACAATTAAAGTAATTATCTATAATAAAATAAGTTTTCAAAACATAAACAATTTTTGTTAATGCCATAAAAATACCATATATATGCGGGTAGAATTAAAAATAAACAGCTTTGTTTTCAAAACAGATAAATGGTAGAAATTGCCTACACTTCAGTTAGATAGTTAGATTTTTAACACTATTTTAATTTGTTTGTGAATGTCCTAAGAGTGAAATATGTAAGTACAGGTACCGGGGCATTTTGCTGTTCCGCAGCAATATAATAATTTTACCATTTCATTAGCGAAACACAGCGATTTTTTTTTTTTTTTCATCAAAAGAATTTTATCATAAATAACACAGTGCAACAACCAAAATGGGAATGGGATGAGACCAATTGCAAATGAAAATTGACATTATCCATAACAAAACCTTGAAGGCTTTTTTGTAGTTCAGTGCGAGATTTTTTTTTACACGCATTTGAAGTTGTTGATTTTGGAACGCTGTCTAACAAGGAAAGATCATGGAAAATTTGATAAAATAATGCTTTTTTATTTTTATTAGCCTGGAAAGTTGTGGTATCTTACTGTTTTTGGGGTCGAGGAATTTATTTTCCATATTTATTTTCACCTAAAACTGACGCTAAATGGCGCTGTCATACAAATGGTGCTTAGTGTTATATCTTATTTGGATCTCTTTTTGGATCCGCTTAATCATCATTACTATCACTGTCAATGTGCATGTTTGAAGTAGCAAAAGCTCCAGAAGTAGTAGGCTTTTAAAAAAAATTACCTGGATTACACCATAACATTGGAACACCAAACTACATTGACTTCCTTTTCTTTTGTGACCACTTAATTAAAGAACCATTGCAAGTTCTGCACACTTTTTCAGGTACCCAATCTACATTCTCAATAACGTCTACTCCAAAATACTGTAAATACAATTCTTTCATACTCTCAAATTTGGCACCAAATTTTTTTGTGTATTATATTTTCCACAAACATAACAATAATATTTCAAATGCTGCAAACATTCATTCCGGCTATGCGCCTTCTTCAGTGGTTGTTTTCTTACTAAATTGTCTTGGTACGTTGTTGTCAGTATATATAGATTGACAGGTAATATAATTGTGCGCTTGTGTATCTTTATGGTCTTGTTTTGAATTTGTGCGTTACTGAGTTTTATTGCCTTATTGTCTTGTTTTTCGTAGAAATTCTTTAAGGGCTCAAATATTATGTCTAAAGCAGTGAAGCAGTAAATACATCGTTTTTTTTACTGAAAATTTACAAGAAATAGCACCATTTGTATGACATCGCCATCTAGCGTCAGTTTTAGGTAAAAATAAATATCGAAAATGAATTCTTCGACCCCAAAAACAGTAAGATACCACAACTTTCCAGGCTAATAAAAATAAAAAAGCATTATTTTATCAAATTTTCAATTATCTTTCCTTGTTAGACAGCGTTCCAAAATCAACAACTTCAAATGCATGTAAAAAAAAGGCTGGCACTGAACCAAAGAAAACCCTTCAAGGTTTTGTTATGGATAATGCCAACTTTCATTTGCAATTGGTCTCATCCATTCCCATGCGGAAAATTCGATTTTGTATCACTGTGTAATTTCCGATCTGGCATACAATAATCAACTCTTAAATGATGTCACCTACAATAATATATACACTGTTGAAAATTTTAACACTTTTTTGACTAATTTAATAGTCAGAGAGGTCCACATCTTTTTCGTGTATTTTGTCGAGAATATAGAAGTTTAAATCTACGAGCAAGATAGTCAAGTATTGTCTATTGCTAAGGGTATTTTGTCCAACGACACGTGGAATTTATAACATACTTCTAGTAAATTTATTGATCTAGCTAGACAAATTTACTAGCTGTTTAAACTAAATGAATGCGATCTATTCTGTTTTAACACCATTTTCTAACCACAACGTCTTTTAATCTGCAACTCCTATTTCTTAGTGGTTATATATATTCTCTCTTTAAGACGTTTTCTCAATTATACATATGCAAAACCACTCATTCACAATTTTGGTTTTCAACTAAACGTACCAATTTTAAAATGATTTTGAGAATCATATAAAATGAATGAATGTTTATGCTATTTGATTCAAGTCTAAACTAATTGCGTAAATAGATGTTCCCAATACATCTTTAAATGTTGAAATTTTTTATGCCACTGAATTAACGTTTATAACAGAGGTTACACTTGCAAGTCAGTCACTTGGTGTTTTGTTTGGATATGTTAATACGAGAATCAAACACGAAAACAGATACACGTCAATGCATGTGTGCGTATAATGCAATACTGTATTAGAATGGTGGGGTTTCTATATTTCTATCCGAGGAAAAATTCTGATTGTTGACGCTTCTGAATGTCTAGAAAATAGTAAATCCGTCATATCTAACAAAGAATTCACACGAAATTCTATTTATTTTCTGTTCTATTAATACGCGTTAGTCGAACTCGTCTGGCAAAGTTTGGAAAAATCAACACTAAAATATTTGAACTACGCAAAATTAACGGCCAACACCGTAATATTTTCAACAGTGTAAGCACCCATAATTATGAATTGCGTACCACCAGACCGGGCATATTCCAAATACCTCTAGAATACACGTCCTCATCTGCAATTTGTCGTTGTGAATCGGAATTTTATAGCGACCGAAATGGCCGGGAGAGTCGCTTAAATGTCTGTACGCATACTTGCGCATAAATGTGAGTTTATTATGTCCCAAGATCGACAGTAAATATGCCTCTTTTATTGTTATTACAAGTGTTCGGTTAAGCAGATGGAGAATTTTATTCAGATTTTGTGTGAGAAGCCATAAGAAATAGGCGTGAAATACTTTGAGTAACCTGATTTTATTTATACAAATTGCATTTGGGTTAATGCCTATGTTTTTCCGTTATTAAATCCAGTAGAAATAATACAAAAAAAACTACCCATACAAAAATACCACGACATTCTCGATTGGACTTGAATTCCGTGTGAAACTGCTTCTTATTCGAACGTCACTCACTAAAGGAATGCAGCAGTTGGTCCCCATATTTTCGCTTATTCGGCTTGTCCACCTTGGTTGCTTCACGTAATTGGTAGCAGGTCTAAAGGAATTATCGGAAGTTGATGGATATTTTGGAGATCTGCTTCTGTGCTTTGGTCGATGGTTAACGAGTTTGACATTCCTGCCCTAGACGGTAATACACAATTAAGGTACTTTTGGATACATATTCAAACACATCTTTTTATTTTATCAGAGCTATACCATAAACTTCGAGGTCAACATTTCGTGTATGCATATAATGAGAAAATTGATTATGTTAATTCTTATTAGTGGTAGAACTTTTCGAATAGGAATGCTCTTCGAAAACGTTAAAGGAATACTCGGAATATTTCAGATTCTGAAATCTTTTCCCTAAATTGAACTCTTCCGTTCGAAACAGGCGTATACATAGGTTATACATGTATGTAGATATGTGCTAGAATCGAATGAATCAATAGGACCATTGTAGATTAAATCTTTTATTTAATAAACAAACGGCATGATGTTTACTGCTTAAGAATTCTTTTTTGTAAAAATATTGTAGAACGAATGTAACCTGAGTTCTAATTTTAAAATTATACTTTGAAAGAGTTTCGTTTTCCATATTTATGGTTTTTATTATATCAATTTAATTTAGATAAAATAGTTTTATCTATTCTAGAATTTATTTCAATCTTCTAGTACTTAATAAAATTTGTTTAGATAGATAGATAGATAATTTTATTTCAAACAGCCACAAAAAACAATAAGTGGGTTGAAACAAGTCCAAACAATTGACAAATCAAAAAAAAGTGACATATTGACATATACCTACTATAGAGGGTGAGTTTTTTATCTTGAGACAACGGAATATCTCTAAAACACTGCATCAAATCAAAAAAAGATCTTAATAAGATTTGTTATAATGTGGGGGGCTCACTGAATGGTGTCAAACTCGATCCCCTACCTCACCCACCCCAGAGTAGGAAGGGGGACAACTTTGAAATATTAAATTGGAAATCCCATTTTGTATTGCAGATTCAGATTCTACGCCATCAAGTAGTGAGTTTTTGTTTGCAAACTTTTTTTCGATTTGTAACAGATTAGCGCTGTAATCGCAAAAAACAACATGATGTGACGTCTAGAAAAAAATACACAAAAAGAGAAGCAAGAAAATGATTTTAGTTTTTTTATTTACATAATTTATTTACAACATAAACTAACATTTCAAAAAGCCATGTGTTCGAAACTGTGCCCCTTCACTTCGATACAATTTATTTATTCGCAATTGGAATGCTATTCAACGATACAAAACCGTACTTTATTCAGTAACTTAACAAGCTGTATACTACACATGTCCGATCCCCATTATAATATTATCCGATACAAATGAATTAGTGATCGATTATTCGAACAGTAATGGGAGGCTATAACATTACAAGGGAGCATTGAAATGATTTACCATCTATAGGAGAAAGGTGTGGATATCGATTGCTGTTTATCTTTTATTCACAACGTTTTCACGACAAGGTGCGATCGCGCGCTTTTTTTTACCGAGTCGTTCAACAGTTCTCTAGCGAAGGAACTGTACAGACAAGAAAACGTAATCGCCGAAAAACAATTGCTGGAGAAAATAATGAGTGATTTAATTTTTTACCAATATGTCCAGATAGGAGCTCCAATTTAAGTTTTTATCCATATTGAAACCCAGAAGGGTTACTGACTTACTTAGAAATAAATTGTCATACATTTTAAAACTGTCAATTTCTATATTAGATTTTTTTGTATGAAATATTATAATTCTAGTCTTGGCTATGTTTAGTAATTGATCATTTTCAAAACTCCATTGTCTTATTCTATGCAATATTTGTTCTGCTTGAGTTTTTAAAGTAATTAAATCTTTTGATGTTATAAGTAAAGCATTATCGTCTGCATAATTAATATGCGTGTGCAAAGTATTAATTAATATGTTGCACAGATCAATGATATAAATATTAAATAGTAGAGGACCTAATACGCTACCCTGTGGCAAACCTCTTTCAACTAATTTTGAAACGGACTTGATTATATTTCCATCTAAGTTTACTTTTACCAATTGCTTTCTACCCTTCAAGTATGATTCCATTCATTTCAAGGTTGTGTCTCTTACGCCATAGCTTTTTAATTTAAGGAATAACTTATCGTGATTTATGCAATCGTAAGCTCTAGTGAAGTCAAGGAAAATCCTTAGGGGACTGATACCATCCTCCAGAACCTGATAAATTGCGTCCAGTTCCTTCATAAACCCATGCTGCTTTGCATAGAATAAATTGTTCTCATTGAAAGAAGCAATAATACGAAAACTTACAATTTTTCAAAGACTTTTGAGAAACAAGAGAGAATGCTGGTTGGTCTGTAGTTATCTATCAAACGGTCATCACTTTCTTTGAAGATTGGAACAACTACTGCTACTTTTAAATGTTCCGGAAATATTCCGAAGATTAGCGCATTATTAATTATCTTTACTAGAGGCTTTACTATTACATATATGCATTGTTTCAAAAGTGAGGTAGTGACTTCATTCAGTATATTAGGATTGAAGTTATACAGTAAGTTATTAATTATTATTAATAACAATTAGTTTAGTTCAAGCTGCAAGTATGAAACTACAATGAAATTGGATTTTCACGCACTACCAACTAAACTTAATAATAATAAATAGCCTTTTATTAAATTACAGTTACTTTTACGCTTGAATGCGTTATAAGAACTTCTTTGACAATCTAAATCTCTTGACAAATTCCTCAACATTGCAATTGTTAAATAGTTAATACGAAACCTCCTAATAGTATATTGCTTGTCACGATTAACTATTTCAACTAGATTGACTAAAACTTCTTCCACATACTCTTCAGAAGTCCTCATAAATAATTTCAAACTTGTAAACATAACATAGCTTTTTCGGTTGTATCGACAACATTCGTATATTTTCCATGCTATTAGCTTCTAACTGTGAGGACCACATATAAGTAGACTGATCAAGTCCATATAAAAACGAAATAGCTCTAAAAATTGTCGATAGATGTCGATAACATTCATAAATTACCATATAATGCAGTTCGATAGTTCTCGGATAAAGGTGTGGGTCAGCGCTATCTAGGAATAAATTTACCAAACCAAGTGGGGTATAGGTATCTTTTATTGTGGGTGAATATCGGTATAAAAATCCATTTCCATTTTTCTAATTTTCAAATGTATTTATAATACATACAATAGTTTGATAAGTGTTATAATAATAAATATTACTCATGTAATTACGCCTAATAATATGAACTGTTAAAATTCAACTTTTCAAACCTACGATTACGACAATGCTCCTATATGAGAGGGAAAATCTCTTTTTAGAGGGAATTTTGAAAGTTAGAGGAAAAAACTTTTGTTTCAGAGGGAGTTATTGAATTTATTGATGGTTTTTTTTTATTTATTTGCTTTAGTTTAATTAATTTGTTATTGTATGTGCATTATTTTAATTTATGACAAAAAGTTAATAAATTTGTATTTACGCCTAAAAATCAGGAACTGCAATATCAAACGGGAATTCTACTTGTCGCGACGGGAATTATCAATCAAGATACGTACGAACACTAGATTACGATTCAAAGCAAAGACCGATTGTCGTTAAGTAATGAGTAGTTGGTCAGAACAAAATAACCTCTCAATGTAATCGTTTCTTCTTTGGTATTGTAATTGAAATCGATATAATATACAAATATTAACTATAATATACATATGATGATATGCAGTACGCAGAGCATTACGGGTATTATGCCAATAGAAGATTTTTTCATAATTCATCACCTACATATGAGTTGTACATAATGAGACTTTTTGTACTAATAAAGCGTGTAAAAATTCTTTTTTTTTTCTGGTAACAATCTGTTTAGAATTCATATTCTCTGCAGGTAACAATAATAATTTATAGCATATTATAATCCTGTTAGAGGATTAGAAAGGTTTCTTCAAATAATTGTAAAAATTCCACCATATGTTCTCTTAACGCTATCGACTCAATAGGACCTTTGTATTACTAGATTTTTGGGGTGGATATTTAGTGTTTTATTTTACTTTATTGCCGGTATTTCTTATCATCTGAAGAACACTGCCGCGCCGTCACCGAAACACATAATATGTAAAAACGTTTTACAATCTATTTATGTTCCTGTCTTTCTTTTGCAATTTCTACATAAAAGCTGGAATACATGTTTTGATTTTAAAATTTTAAGCTTCGGCTTAATATTAAATTTAAAAATATTAACAAAAAAAACCTATAATACATCAAAACTGTTTTTGTAATATTATTGTTACAAAAATTATGTAGTTTTAATTATTCTTATGGGGATTTCTGCATAGGCTTGCTGAATAAGAAATTAGCTATTAAAGTGCTCGTTTTGCAATATTCTCACTTTTAATACTTACATATATTGTAAATAACTACCAAAATTTAAATTTCCAACAATTATTTTTAGTAACTTCAACAGAAAGAGCTCAAAATAACTAGTAATCTAATACAAAACCATTGGTAATTTCCTGTTTCAATGTTGAAGTTACTAAGAATAATTGATCATATACTCAATTTTGTACAGGTAAGAAACAAAAAAATACTATTTTAGGTTTTTAATACTAATAAGAAACGATAGAAATATATACTGCGTTTATAGTTTGAAAAAAAAATGATTTTCTACATAGAGAACAGAAATATAAAATAAAAAAATATTTAAATCGCCAATTTAAACATAAAAATGGGGTTAATAATCAGCAAAAAATTGCAAACCCATCACATATATACTTCCCTATAGTGTAAAAAAAGTGTCATATCAATTCTATTATAAACCTCAGATAATTAAAATAATTATTTTTCAAAAAATGCTATTTACAAGAATCACACCTGTATAATAGAAAATTTTAAATCGTAAAAACATTTTTTTAGTGCTATATTGAACACCTAAAAAATATAAATGGCATATCATTTTACATAGTTCGACTAGCATACAAAATGCAGGGCAATTTTGAAGTAAAATAATTTAAGAATTTAAATTCCTTGTTGGGTAAACATCCGGCAGCTTTGCGATCTACACTTGCGCCTCACTAATCCCCATAACATTTTTTGCACATCTGTGATTGTTTACTTTTATTTATGACTTTTACTATTAATACGAATTAATAAGATACTCATGGTCGATTTTGTCCACATTACTACATTAAAATCTGGTCACTTTACATTATAGGAAATGCAAACGTACGCAATTCATTATTGCGTTTGTTTTCCCACAATTTAAATATGGCTTTTGTTGCTTGCCATCCTTTCACGTGGCAACAACTACCATTAATACGGGCTAAATCCAAAAAAAAAACATTTTATGTTATATGCTACCGCGCTATCTGTGAGCTAAATGCCCTCTACTCATGTGTGCTGCTCAACTCATCACCTGTAAACACGGTTCGGAGCTAAGATAGGCATTTTGCTTCCCCCGCCAGTTTTGGATGTAGAAACACTAGTGACATCTGAATTTGCCATCCAAAGGGCCACTTTTAAGCGCAACATTTTTCCCATAAGCTTAATCAGTCTGCTTATATATAGTCAATGTACTAGTGACTGCTGGTGACGGATATTCGCTGTGCTAGAGCTTGCTCGCTGCTTCAACCATTCAATTATATTTTAGGAGAATAAACTGGTTTAATACGTACATAATTTGTTGTAGTTACTGAAAAGTCAATTATTTTAGTTATTGAACTAATAACGTTTATTGCGGGCTGAATAATAAAAAATACTAAATAACGGTAAAATTTCAGAACATGTCATACGTCAATTCAATCAAAACAAAATAATAACTGGTTTAGATGAAGGTATATCTGGTTGCCTACTCGCCAGTTACATGCAGTTACAATGCATTGATAAGTTGTTTTATAATGTTACACTCAGGGAAATTCTATGTGTAATAGAAAAAAAGAGCTCGGCATGTGTGAAATATGTAACTCTGCACACAGTCTGATCGTGTTACAAAAGCGTCATTTAGAATACTAAAGGACGTATTGCAAATAGTATCCAAAGTCCAAAGTGATTTGCGATAACATAGAAACATCGCACAGTCTTGGAATTCCACTTGGAATGGAATTCGACGTCCTTACATGTTGTATACACAGCGACAAATCAGAGTAAAACAAGACAAACACAATTGGGAGGTTAGAAAATTAATAAAAAGATCCAATCTCAAATCATTATTGGGAAATCAAGTAAAGCAAAGGGCATTAGTTATATATGGATATGCATTCCATAAATAGTGAAATCAGAGAAGCGTCATCCTTACGGCGATTTCTGTAATACAATAAATATGTACACTTCTCGCAGGAAAAATTGGGACACCAGCAATCGAGAATTTTAAAATTTCTTGGGTATAAATGCAGCTTTAAACAGAAATATAAATGTATAGAGAAAAAAAGGTTTATACACTGAATAAACACATTGGAGTTTCGACGGCGGCGTTTTCTTTAGAGATATCGAATACGGAAATATTCATGCAAAAAAAAATACGTAACAACAAAAAGACCTCTTGAATAGACGGCTTCCTTTTTTAAAAAATAATAATAGTTCGTTTATTTCTATCATACATACAGTGTAGAAAACGTCAAATAAATAGTTTGTCAAACAACACATTAAAAATATATGTATACCTAATTGTCATAAACATACTACACATACACATAGGTTACATACATCAATATATGGTGTACATATAAGAGACATTAATCAGTGCACAATTTCATAAAAAAAGTGATCTATTTCGTATAAGGCTTTGTTTGTTAAATATTTCTTTAAATGAGACTTGAATCGATTATTGTGTAAACATTTAATATTTTCTGGTATGTGATTATAGATTTTGATACATTGATGAACAACGTTTTTTTGAATCTTTGTCAAATGAGTAAACGGCGGTGACAGTGTTTTGTGGTAAGTACCTCTCGTCTCATGACTACTAATTCGTATGTTTGAAAGAACTCACCATAATACATCTTAACAAACAAAGCGCATTCTAAAATGTATACAGATGGTAAAGTCAAAATACCCTTGTCTTTAAATACACTAACGCAAGAGTCTCTTGAACTA
Source organism: Protaetia brevitarsis (assembly GCA_004143645.1). Lineage (NCBI taxonomy): Eukaryota > Metazoa > Arthropoda > Insecta > Coleoptera > Scarabaeidae > Protaetia > Protaetia brevitarsis. The sequence continues at coordinate 81,043 of RXPK01001379.1, read as the reverse complement.
AGGGTAAACATTGATCTAATACATCTTTTTTGTAGTAAAAAGACTCTGCTTGCGTCGACAGTTTCCCCAGAATACAACACCATATTTAAGTCTAGAGTATACAACTGCATAATAGGCGGCCATCACCGCTTCAATGCCAACAGTTTTTGCAATCGATCTTAATGCATAACTGTGAGAGCACAATTTGTTTGCAATATTGTCCACATGTTTTCAGCCTAATTCGGTATCTATAGTCCAACCAAGGAATTTTGCTTCCGCAGAACAGGTAAGGTTCTCACTTTTTATATCAATTGTTATATTGTTATATATTGTTAAACCTTATGTTACAGTTGAAGCTAAGCACTTTGGTCTTATTTATATTTAAATTGTTATTGTCAAACCATTCATTAAATGACGCAAGCATTCTTGTCAAAGCAGGAAGTAAGTTCTCTATTCCTGTACCTCGCACTACAGCCGATGTATCATCTGCGAACATCAAAGTCAAGTTGTCAGTTGTACTAGGGTAGATCATTAATGTAAAGTAGGAAAAGCAATGGACCTAATATCGTTCCTTGCGGAACACCTCGTAGTATTTGTTGCCATTCAGATCTAATTTCTCTTCCAAATCTGTCAAACGCAACTACACTTTGATATCTTAAAGATAAATACGATTTAGAGATATAGTATATGTATTTAACTTATTTGATGTTATGTAAAGATAATTCTTTTTTAAGAAAACATATGATGATGTAATTTTAAAATTATATTACTTGTTAGTGCTGCTTTGATATTAGTCACTTAGTTCATTTTATGATGGACGCAAGTATAACCTTAGCAATAGACCAATCAATCAGCCTCCTCAGTTCCGGGAAAATGTGATTTTCATAGATTTATTGATTATACAATTATTGATGTATTAACTATTATTGTTGGTTAATATTCTTAACTATTGCATTACTATCAAGTTATTATGTATTAAAAAATTGCCAAAAATAATTTTAAGGTTATTTATAAAATTCTTGAAGCAATTAAGTTCGCAAAGAATTATTAATTTTATTACCCCTGCGTTTGTTGTATATTCAAGAAACATATTGCAGCTATGGTCTGTGTAATCCAATGTCGTTCTATTTTCTTGAAATATGGCCAACGCTTGGTCTGTTTACAAACTGACTATGTAGCACAGGTTTATTGACAATTATTTATAATATCATTACATTTACATACATAACAAACATCGTAAGAAAGCATATTGTTCGTCAATCTCAGTTAGTGCTAAAATATTTGTTTTTGGATTTGAATCATTTAATTTTAATATTTTATCATTTCTACTGCCTGGAGCTGTGCTACGGACCAAAAGTGTTTCAATAAAATAGGATAAAGATATTTAAAGATTACACAGGCGATAATTAAGATATATTTCTTGAAAATACAATAAACGGAGAGTTAATACAAAAAAATAATTTCTTTGCGAACTTAATTGCTTTAAATCTTAAAACTGTTTTTGGTATTTTTTCTAATAGATAGACGAAAACATTAAAGCAATACAATATTTAAGAATACTAAACAACAATAATAATTTAAAAATACTAAACAATAATAGTGTAATCAATAAATCTGTAAAAATCACATTATCCCAAAAGTCAGGAGGCTAATTGACATATTGTCTATTGTTAACGTAAGTAACTAATGTCAAAGTAGCACTAACAAGTAATATAATTTTAATATCCCATAACCAATGTTTTCTTAAAAAAACAATTATAACAACAAGTTAAGTACATATACTATTTCTAAATGAAGCCGTCTATTCAAGAGGCCTTTTTGTTGTTATGAATGTTTTTTGCATGAATAATTCCGTATTCGGTATTTCTAAAGGAAACGTCGCCACCGAAACTCCGATTTGTTTATTCTATATATAAACCTTTTTCTCTCTATACCTTTATGTGATTTATGGCTTTGATAAGTGAATATATCCTCTAAAAGCTGCATTTGCACCCAAGAAATTATAAAATTGATGATTGCTGGTGTCCCGATTTTTCCTGCGAGAAGTGTATGTGCATTTAAGGTATGCCTCACCTACCATATGGGATATAAAATCTTATTTTAATATGATTTATTAAAATCAAAGATCGGCTTTACTGAGAACATTGTATTATGAATGCCATTAACTATTCTATTTTCTTCATGTTACAGGCAGTTTTCTCTTTTTATGATGTTATATCCCTATTTTTTTCACATATTTAAACATTTTTGTAATAAATTAATGATTATATAATAAATATATTATCTTTCTGACCGCCACTGTATACGCAGAACTTTAGTAACGGTTATATTCACCTTCAATTGAACGAAGCAAGGAGCAATGCTTATAATACCCGGCTATTGCTCTATGCGCCTAGTATCTGCAAGTTTTTATATCGAACTTGACTGGCGCCAGCGATTCCTTCCCGCTGCCGCTGTTGACGCATTTATATCGAGTCTCCAGTCTCCATCCAGCGTTACTTTGTATACCAGTAATGAACATGAACCCAGTTGCAAAAGGTGAAATAAAAGATGACTATTATATACTTCCACGCACAACGGATACAAGTCAAAGTCTACAGGATCTTCGCCTAATACTGACGGAAGATAATATTATATAATGTAATAAAATAATGACATATCAAGTTTTTAGTCTTATCTGGTTCTGATATATATTAATTGAATGGGGTATTGAGATTAAAACATTTCACACGAACAACTAATTGCATTATTATGAAAGGTAATTTTTACAAAATTAAAAAGGAATAACATTATTAACGAAATATATACAATTATACTAATGTATTGTGGTAATTACCGTATAATAATTGATAATTACGACTTATCTAGGCGTTTTATCTTTATAATAATGGAAAACTTTAAGCCTCAGTCTAATTTCGTACATATTTTGTAGATTTTACAGTCACAATTTGTATTTCAAATATTAAACATCATTACTCTGTCATTCACAATACAATTTTTATTATTAATTTATGATATAAGGTAAGTTTTAACTTTCTATATTTTTAAAAAAAACTTGATCCGTAACAAATTCTGAAAACTATTTATTATAATCTAGATTATTTATTGAAGAAAGATATAACAGTCAGTCACCCCACAATTTTGTCAGGGGCCCTGTGCCTACTGCTATATCTGTAAAATATTGCAGCCTCATGAAGTACCTTTTAGGCGGAGCACGGAGTTGGAATGATTTGTAATAATTTAGTTTTCATAAATATTGCTAAAAATAGTATCTGAGGGCCTTTAAAATGGCGTGAATCGCTCCCGTCATGCCGTGGTGTATTTTACGCCACTGATAACATTGGGTACACTATAATAAGTACTTCAATATTTAACCATCCATTGAATCTCCGCTATAACACAATACTTTAAATCTTATCGATTAAACATGTTCATTAATTTTCTTAACGTTGTATTATAGAAATTGTCGTAGAGATGGCGCTTCTCTTGTATCATTTTATGTTTAATGTATATTCACCTGTATCCCTTATCACTCAGATTATGATATTTATACAACGTACTTTCTTTCATTAGGAATTTTCGAAGGTCATAGAATTTGTTTGGGGGGAGTTGACGCATTTTACTTATTTAGAAGTTTTAGTGATTGTCATAATCAAACAAGGGAGACTAAAAGTGACTCATTGTCAGTGAAATTTGGTACTAACAAAACTGAAGATATAAAAAAAAATATTAATCAAAAATCGTGGGATTAGTGGATATATTGGCTTAATTCAAACACAAAATATGTCGTTGTCCTTTACAAGGATTTTTAATATGTGTTCAAATTAATATTTGACAAAACATCATGTTGCTGGTAATAATAACAAAAGTTATTTAATTGTATTATATTTTAAGTATATAAACATAAAACATAAAATAAAAACCGATCCACTTTACATAAAAGGAAATAAAAATAACATATATAGAAAATTTACATACAACAATCTTTCTACATCAATAAATAACCTTTTCAAACCATTTAATATACAATTGGCGTATAAGTCACCTCATAATCTGCAAAATATGCTTTGCACACATACAGAAAATAAAGACAAACTACAACGAAACGGAGTTTACAAAATAAAATGCGATAATTGTGATGCTACTTACATGCGGGAAACTGGCTGAAAATTAGATACCAGAATTAAAGAATACAGGAAACAAAATAACTCAAATTTTTATTAACATTTACTAGAATATGGACATAAAAGTATTTGTGATGATAACATTACCTTATCCTCATCACAGTGAGGATCAAAAACTTAAACTGTTGGAGGCATACCAAATAGAACGGCATAAGAAAATGCCTAATATACATCTTTTAAATAAACAAAATAGATTATAACATTAAACCAATCTTCACTTATTTGGATTTGACAACCAGTTTAGCACAGCATTAACATCCCATATTTACACAACCTGAATAACTTTCACATACACAAAACACACACACATTCACAAGGAACACACACATTTTCACACTTACATAATTTTTTAAACAATCTGTCGTAGTTTCAGTTTACAATAAATAACACATAGACACGTTTTGTATATATTAAATCATTTGTATTGTTTTCATTTTGAAATAGTTTTTCATTAAATTCTCTTGTATATTAAATTTATATTCAATTATTATACATATATGTTGGTGTCCACGTAATTTATTGTCGTGTTTGGTGTTTTTTTAACTTAATGATAGACAATTTTACCTATTGACGTGTAAGTAAACTTTTAATGCATAATTTTTTAAAATGTAATTTGTTATTGTTAACTTATACTATTTACATCTACTAGTTTTAATTTCATCAGTTTTATTATATTTAAATTTTAACACAATTATTGATGCTAATCAATTGATCAATTTGCATTTCCAGTGATCTGAAGATGGCTGTTAAAAGCCGAAACCAGTAATCATATACTAAATTGCTGTATGAACGAAAGAACTAGTTTATTTACTCTTATCTAACCTTTCTTTTATTTAATTGTGTTTTAACACTTTCAGATTTAGAAAAAATCTTAAAAACGACAGTAAATGTCGAAACCTCGATAAATCAGTTTTTATGTTTCAATTAAGTTAAGAAGTCCACTAATCCTTTTGATTAATAATTAAAATATAATTGGCTCAATAATAAACTCCAACAAGCAGCAGTAAAAAAAAAACTGACATTCTAACCTCAAAACTCAGGAGACCTATTTATGTATATTGCTGTAATTTTCCTTAATAAATCATTTTGAGATCAATTTATCATTAACTAATAATAATCCAAATTGATTAAAATGATAAATAGAAATTACAACCAGTATGCATCGATGCACAACTGGTTGCCTACTTTACTTGTCAAATGTGATGAATTACGAAACGTCAATGTTAATAAGAATCTAAGTTGGTATTTGACGTGGTATGATTTAACGTATTAGAAGATTTATTTTATTTTATTAAAATAGTTATGTATATTCGCTAATCTAAAATAACTAATGTAGTAAATAATATTAAATATTATTAAACTAAATTTTAAGATTTGCTGGGGCATTAGTGCTAGGATTAGATTCTAGTTTTTATAAAAACAGATTTATATGCGTATAAACAAATAACAGAACATTTTAAAAAGCAAAGGTACTTCAAGTTTGTGAAAAAATATTGCTTCTTTGTTATTATTCTCGTGTTTTCAAAGCACTTACATTTTGTGATAGTTAGTAGTATTATTCGTTTTAATGATAACTTGTATTAATAGATACGATCTAAATTGGTACAAAACTGTGTACTAAATTTAAGTTTTTAAACTTCTTAACCAAAACTGGAATATGCAGTAAATAAATTTCTAATAATTTTAAATTTGCCGCCTTACACTAGTAGTTTCCCCAAATCCGCTAGGTGGCGCAGAAATACGGTTTTACCGGTTAGTATTGTAATGTCCTACCTCTACAGAATTATCTCTCACCCTATTTTTTCGCTCCCTCATCGTCAACTAAAAAATGCATAAACGGAATTACGGTATATTTATTTTATTTGTGGGTCATACCGATTATGAGTGCTCAAATGGTACTTTGATCTTCGCACATCTGAAATTATACCTTTAGAAAAGAAATACGTGATCACGAAGTTAAAACCTTCCCCATTTTTAAGTCCTCTAATAATTGAATTCGCGTATGTTGAGGGATTACAGTACAATCCGCTTTTCTTTCTTAATGTAATGAACTGCAGCGGCAATTCCTTAAATTCTCAGATTTACCTGTCAATTCCTCGAAAATGGAACGAGTAAACCGTGACTTTAATGCGACACCAATTTATCAATCACAGTGTAATTACATTTTACTGTACTCAATAATTTTCGATGAAAATTGTTCAGTGTCAGGTGAAAGCATTTAAATATTGATATATAGCGTGCAGAGCACAGTTTAACATAATACTCAGCGCATGTTTTTTTTTTCATCATTATTATACGATAACTCAAAATGTTACAGTTATGTATTTAAGTGACCCAAAAATTCATTTTTTTTTTTTTGTTATTTGTAAGTAATTTTCATTTTGTTCAAAATTTATTCACAGATTACCTGTTTTGTTAAATATTGTTTTAAATGTTAAATTAAATTTTAAATTTTAAAGCACATATTCAGAAAGGTCAAGAAATAAGTAATAAAATTAGAACATCGATTAGAGTCACTTGTGGTTAAAACTGTAACTCGATGGGTAATATTTATAGCGGCACTATAAAAACTGTTAACGGTTAGGGTCGCAAACCCGTGTTCATCTATTTCGGCCAGCGCGGCGTACGTTATTTCAAGTATATTAACAGTAGATTTACGTTTGAGGGAACGTAAATTTCGTAGGAGTGGGAATAAAATAGGGTTTCAGGGTTTAATTATGGTAACGTGAATTAGAGTAGAACCGGGTGATTTAGAAAAGCGAGTAGATGTATGTGGCTAAAGGACTGAATTTATTTTAGTATTATTTATAAGAAATTTATAGGCACTTTTGGAGAGAGTTTAGATATTTTTACGGATGGGCCGAAGGGTGAGGGTGGTACAGAGGCGGCTTTTGTTGTTTATAATCGCGGTATTGAAATATATGTATAATCAAAATATAAGTGAATAGAGTAAAAAGACCCGTTCTTTTCATTTTACAAAGTGTTAACCAGTTTCGACTACTTTTGACCATCTTCAGATCATGGAAATGCATTTATTACAAATTAGATGGATTTACTTAACAATTGATAGTTGACCGATTTATTATACAGGCTGTCCCACCGAACTGGCACATTAGATTTTTTTTAACTTCTAGTAGAAATTTGATTTTGAAACTTGCAGTGTGGACATGGCCTACTGTGATCTATTTAAGGAAAATATTTTCAACTTTATAGCACTTTCGGTATACAGGGTGTTGATATCAACTTTCTTATTTTAAATGGAATGGTATAATTTTTATCGGTTTAATGAATTTGGCGAGTCATTTGCAACTAGTTTATATGAAGGTTTCCTATCCTAAACTCGACCGTTTTTGAGATATTTTTCATTTTCGTTGATTTTTTGACATTTCCACTCTTTCAAACAAAATCAAATATTTCATGAGATAGCAGATATTTAATGGTTCTACTAAAGTCGATGTAAATACAAGGACATAGCTATAAGATGTTACAGCAATAATCACTGAATCACATACAGGGTGTTCAAAAACGTGCCTTCATTGTGATACCTTTAAGCTAACAAAACTTTTTTCTTTCAAACGGAACATGGTATTTTTTACTACAGCATTGAATGCAGCGCAAAATTCTACATCGGTTGATATTAGGGTTTGGTATACCTATTCTTAATAGTTTTTGAAGTATTAGCATTTCTTGCAAAAAATTGCTAAAAATATGCCTAAATTCCAAGTTTCAAACAAATAAAATGAGTTTTTTCTTACAAAACACTCTGTACATTATTAGCCTAACCTATCTAAATATTTATGTTTCAGATATGTAACTTTCACTAGTTTCTTACTAATAGTAATGTCTTTTAGTCATAGAGACGTACATTTATTATTAGATATTAGTAGGCCATGAGATGTGATAACAAACAAGTGATATCCATTGTTGGTAATTTACCAAATTGCGCAGTGATAAATCTATGCAGTATTAGCAAGTCATATCTTTTATAGTAAGTTCTAATATGCCAACTCCTTCACACATTTTCTTCTAACAAGAAAAATATTGTAAATCGAAAGAAATAAGAAAAACATTGAAAGTTACATATACAAATAACATTTTAGACTTATTCTACATTCATGAAGAATGTAACAATGTTTAGATACCCACACTTATTTGTAATGAATAAAAACCTCAAAAAAATAAAATACAAAGGGAAATTAAAGCAGATATTCTAAATACGCCCATATTTCAAACATTGTTCACTCACTAGACCAGGTATTTTCTTTGTAGAGAAGCCGTCTGACATAGAGTCCCCGAAAACAATCAGCCTCTTGGCTTTTTGTATTAAATTAGGTATTAAGCGATACAGACAGATAACATAAATCAGGAACAAACTATTAAAAGCCTTTGAAAATGTCCAATATAAATGTTCTTTCAGAATAATAGTTTCTTAGATTTTTTTTTAATTGACTTATTTTCAATGTATTTAATAAGGAGGCAAAAATATTAACATTTAATTTGCTATCGCATAATAATTATGGCTTATTAATATTTTATGATTACAATTACATAAAATTTGCTAATATTTGTAAAACTTCCAATGATAAATATCTCAGGTATGGAAACCAAACAATGCAAAAAAAGATAACGCATCATTCTAAAAAAATATACACAGAGTGTTTTTAGGAAAAAAATATTTTATTTACTCGAAATGGAATACTTGGAAATTAGTCATATTTTAGGCAATAAACGCTAATATCTCAAAAACTATCAAAAATAGGTATACCACACCTTAATGTCAATCGATGTAGAATTTTACGCTGCATTCAATACTGTAGCAAAAAATACCATGTTCCATTTGAAATAAAAAAGTTTTGTTGGTTTAAAGGTATCCACATTGGAGATGGGTTTTCGAACAGCCTGGATGCGATTCGGTCATTATTGCCATAACACTTTCTACCTACGTCTTTGTACTTACATCGACATTAGTAGAGCCACTAAATATCTAATACCTCATCAGCTATTTAATTTTACTTGAAACAGTGCAAACGCCAAAAAATCAACAATATTGCAAATATCTCAAAAACGGTTGAGTTTAGGGATAGGGTACCCTCATGTAAACTAATTGCAAATGACTCGATACATTCATTGTACCGATAAAAATTGTACCATTCATGGTGGGCCATGACTACATTGCAGGTTCCAAAATCAAATTCCTGCTAGAAGTAAAAAAAAATCTAATGTCCCAGTTCGGTGGGACATCCTATATTTTTATTATGATTTATAATAATCATAGAGAAATTATTTATTTAGAGTAAGAATATTTCAATTGCTGTGGAATCCCTATAGTAGAGTAGGTTCAAGCCTCATGTACTACCTCTAGGTGCAGCACGAGATTTCCGATGAACTGTAAGCTAATTTCCATAAATAAAGAATGAAATATTAAGTCAAATATATAATCTTCCAAACTGTTTAATATTCCTGCATGTCTTGTTTTGAAGTTTAATATAAACTATCCAAAAATAAAACTGTCTAAATATATCTACTCCGACATAACATTAATGCACACATAAACGATTATGTTAATAACGTAACAGATAACACTGACACTAATATATACAGAGTCGTTTATATTTATTGCTAACAAAAGCTTTATTATTCTAGCGCGGAATCTTTCATTTTCTATTTATAAGATATCTAAATAAACTTGAACTATTTTTTTTTGTAGACATATTTTTCTCGCTGTTACTTAACGAGTTGTATCAATACTCCGATTGCGTTAACGATTGACGACAGCGTCAATAAAAGTGTTAAAACGTAGAAATATTCACACTAATGGAATACAAAATGGTCTTTTATCTCCATGTGAAATGCTCATTGTGTGTGTGTGTAGGTATATTTTTAGAATAAGTGATAATACAAGGATTATGTATAAAAATTGGCGTAACCATTTCGTGAATATTTGCTCCATTAGTAGTCGTGCATTGTTGATAAAAGATTAAATCAAGGTAGATATTTATCATGGCGCTAAACTGTTCTATATACATACATATCTTACTGAATAATTTGTGTAAGTACAATGCCTGTATACGTAAACCAAATTACTATAAATTTGAATCATATTTTCCATCTATATATATCAAGCGAAATTTAAATCAATTACTATATGCACAGGCTGAGTTTAAATGATGTTTAGTTTGAGAAAATTAGAAGAGCTATAAAGAATGATGGAATGAGTGATGAAAACTAGCAATTTCCTGACCTCCAATAAACGTGCTTTTCACTTTTGTATAAATGATTTCGAAAAGAATCTAATTTTGTTGGGTTACTACATTCGGTGCTGTGTTAGTATTACTGATGACCTTCTAAAAACAGTAAAAGAAAAAGTTGTAAGTAAATATGGATGTGTTTAATAAGATAATCTAATCGGATTTTTTATTTGAACTATAGTGTTTGAGATATGACAAAAAACTTGTCAGTGCTTATTATAAAAATTTAAAGTATTTCTCACAAAGAAAAAAAAGTTGTAAATATGTAACATGCATAATTTCTGATAAATAGAAACAACAAAATTAAAAGATTGAGAAACATAAAAGGGTTATAAAAAGTAAACGTTTACAATATAACGTTGCTAATTTTAAAATTATGATATTGCTAGGGTAGCAATCCACGTATGGTATGTTCTAATACACAGGCTATTCCACGTAAGTGGTTCATTAAAAGTTTATGATGTTCTATTATTTACTTATATTTGTGACGTTGGCACAATTATCTGTTCGATTGGAACTATAAATTTAAAATACTTTAACCAAAATATCACTTCCGGTTGACCGGAAATGGACGTCAACTTTGTTATTTTAAATAGAATGACCTAATTTTTTGTTCATTTTTGGATTCTACGACCATAAATACGTCAGTTTTCATTAGCTATTCCTATGGCTACATGTTGTCGTTTTTGAGTTATTTAAGTTTTTTTTTTTTTTAGTCATAATTATTGCATCATTGAGAAATTAATATCTCGGTTAATACTGCAAGTAGAGACTCCAAATTTGCTATGTTATGAATGTAGATATAACCCTAAGAAATGGTACACACACTTTACATTCTAACGTACAGGGTGTTCAAAACTGAGGAACAAAGTAACATCTTCAAATGCAGAAAACTTTTTTTTAAATAGAGCACCCTGTATTTTAATTCGAAATTAGGAAGTAAATATCATCCCCTATCACTTTATATCAGCATTCCCTATACCTATCTTTAATAGATTTTGAGATACCTTTAAATGTTAGTAGCTGGCTCTGAATGGGATTAATGTCAAATTCATTGACTAACCATAAGTGTTTATGTATGTCATCGTAATTACACTTTTGTACAACGCAATATTAACAGAAATGACTATTCGAACAGCGACATTTTTGTAGGGGGAATTTTTAATAATTAATTTGTCCTCCGTTAGGTTTGTCCTTATATTGTTTGTGTTTTCCTGGTTTTAGCGGTAATCTTGTATTGAATATTAAATAAAAAAATATACAGAAGGTTTCTCAATCTATGATTGACTTAAAAACATATTTATTATTATTATTATTATTATTATTAAAATAATTTAAAATTTCAGTTGAAAAGGAAAAGTATGTTTTTAAGCGAATCATCGATTGAGAAAGGTTTTGTACACAAAACCGAAACGTCGCGTCAATAAAGTGTTGTTAAAACTTAATTTTTTATTAAATATACGATACAGGGTTTCCACTAAAACAATATTTTGTAATTACTATATTTGCTAAAATTGACTGGCGCAGATAACTATTAAATTTTATCTAGTTTGTTTTTTTATACAAATATTTCCTTCAACTTTTATTTATATTTCATTATTTTTTTTTTAGCTACAAGGTAGAATTTTATTAATGACCTTAGAAATTGATAATACAATATACAGGGTGTTTTGAAACATCGTTTAAAGATTTTAAGGGCATGTAGTACTATCGAAAATAAGGTTAAAAGTCATAATAAACATATGTCCACAAATTAACTGTTTGCGAGATAACAGCGATTTTATCGCAATTGCAGAATAAGTTTGTTTAGCGGTTTTTATTAAGATGTTATTGCATTTTAACATAAAATATATTATAACTAAATAAGATGTTCAAAATGACGTCCTTTCATTTCGACACAGGATCTACATCTGCTTTCAAAGCGCGCACTCTTTCAAAAAACAAGGGTTTTTCTCGTATTATCTGGCAACAGTGTTCTATTTGTTGACGCCACTCTGAAAGATCCTTTACCGATGTTGCGTACACTGAACTTTTCAAATAACCCCAGATACTAAAGTCCAACGGATTTAGATCGGGAGACCTTGGAGGCCAAGCAGTGGGACCTGCTCACCCTATCCATCTCCCAGGAAATTTATTGTTAAGGTGTTCCTAACAGAATGCGTAAAGTGTGGTGGAGCTACATCTTGCATAAACCAGAGGTTCAGTCGTAGATTTATAGATAAATCTTCCAAAAGTTTAGGTAAAGTATTTTCCAAGAACTCGAGGTATGCAGGACCTGTTAAGCGTTGTGGCAAAACAATCGGTCCTAACAACCGTTCCCCTATCATGTCTAACCAGATGTTTAGAGAGAAACGTTGCTGGTGCCTGGCTTCAACGGTAGCAAGAGGATTCTTGTCACACCAAACGTGATTGTTGTGGGAATTAAATATTCCATTTTTAGTAAAACCAGCTTCATCAGTGAAAAGGATGTTATCAGCGAAATCTGGCCGATTAGCAGCTGTTCGCAAAAACCACTCATAGAAAGCCTTTCTCGCTTGATATTCCGGAGCAGTAAGGGCTTGTACCCGTTGGATATGGTAGGGGTATAGGAGTTGCTCAGTTTTCCAAACAAGATTGCTGCTTACACCCACTTGAGTGGATAGTACGTAGTATTTGCAGTTTCGGTTGCATAAATAATCGAAGATTTGTAGAGTTTCAATTCGCATTTACATACGTACTACAAATTAATATATCATTCTTTGACTCACTTCCTTTAATTCAAACTCTCCCTAATTTCAACAAATTGCAATACTACATGTGATTTTGTATCTTTTTTTTTGTTTTAATACCACCCTATATTACCTTTTTTCAACTTGCAGGATCACCCATTGTGATTCCCGAGTTAACACTGATTCCCGATTTAATCCCTAAAAGTCACAATAAATCCTAAATATTATGGAACAGAAACATATCAGCGGTGCCAGATTATAAATAAATTAAAACAAAAAAATACAAGAAAGTCCCGCCGTGAAATATTTGGCAGCGTTGCTATAGTTTCAAACAAAGGATATTTATTTCAGGCAAATGTATAGAATATAATAACAAGAAACCCCTTAATATAATAATAAATTATTTTTATAGATACAATATCGTTGTTTTACTAAGAAATTTTTCGTTTTTGTTACAGCTTATTGTTATGGAAGATCGTATTCCCACGTGGCCATATAAAACTACAAGCGTACGACGTTTCTGCGAGTAGTGCATCAAACTAGAACTTTGGTTTATCAGCAAATCAATCCTACATACGCGCAGTAATATTAGATAATTTAGATTTCTTGAAGTGATTGATAAGGGATTAGTAAACGTTTACCTCTTTTCATTTATAGTAGTAAACACATAAATTGCGTATATATAATACAAGTAGCAATTGCGAGGATAATTCAGTGTGACATAACTGCTTCAAACGATCGTGTTTTACGCGTGTTGGTTGTGGGAGTATATGTAAAGTATTTTATGCGATTCAAGAGTTTGTATTTTCGCTATTATTCGATCGTAACAACATAGTACGCGGTGACACGTGGCAGTTTTTTAAGTGTTGGCTCGCCGTCAAGAAAATCGGCCGTAAACACTGTGGTTTTTACGGAAAAACCGTCCCAAGAAGATTATTTCGTTCGACGATCGGAGTTCGGAATTCTTGGTACCGACGACGCGTCCGTCCGTGTGTTCGCACCGTCGCCAGCGCGAATGCGCGTCTGCTTCGACACTTTCTGCTTCTCGTCCTGGCTGCACGCTGCCGACGAGGAAGCGACTCAAGGTTTGGACCCGTCCACCGTTTCCGATGCCACCGTCACATCGGGTTCGGACGCCCTGATTCATCACGACGTAACGGCACCTAGAGAGAATATGGCCGCCGTCGAGGAGCTACAGCGGAAGGTGCACGAGCTCGAGGAGTTGTTGCGCGTCCGCGACGAAGAGATAGTCGAATTGCGGTCGCACATCGACAAGTTTCAGAGTGTCTTCCCGTTGCATTTTAACGTGAACGCGCGTCACTTCGCCCTCAATAATAATGTGCGTCCGAGGCCGCGGAAGCAGCGCGCCGGTATCTCGGCGGAACCGCAAAACGCCAGTTCTATACAGGAGCTGTCGGAGCAAACTCTTCCGGTGTACGACAAGGATGAAAGGTCAGTGTTTCTTTAGTATGAAATCGATCTTACAACACTCACTTTCTGAAACAGGTGTGGGTCAAAATAATTAATTTAAAAATTTGTTTTTTCATTTTGGAATCATAAAAAGCCTTAATTACTATACGCTTTATTTATGACAAAACTAAATAATTGCAAATCATCCTAACACCGTGCTCCACTTAAAGGTACTACACGTGGCTACCTATTCCAAGTACTATATGGATTCCATAACAATTGAAATGTTCATATTATAACTAAATATTTTTCCTATGATTGTTAATAACAAAAATATAATACAGTACACGGAAAAAAAATTGTTGTCAAAAAACCAATAATTGTAGAACAGTTAACTACAATTTGTCGTAGCTACAACTTAATTGACACAATAGTGTGTACAGGGTGGGTCAAATTCGACACTTTTAATAGGAAACTTATATTTCTAAACGAATTAGAAAAAATCTGATCTATGCTTCTGGAGCTCGATTTTAAAAAGAAATCGATTGGTGAAGTCCGTATTTTTATATCTTCCGTAATATAAGAGATACAGAGCGTTTTCGTAAAATATGCAATTTTTAAAAACCCTTGTAACTTTTTAATGCTTGATTTATATAAGAACTTTATTAGGGCACTTTTTGACGTAGAATTCAATGCTCTAATTTGTTTTTTTTAATTCGTTTTTTTTTTTTGAGATATTATCAAGACTTGTGTTTTTTTATATGGAACATCCTATATATTTTTACACTATTCAAAAGCACATAAAATTGCCTTTAATATGATATAACACACTTGATATTTTATTTAAAGGATTTTCAAGATATTTGATTTTTTGTTTGCAATTTAACAATATTTCAAGATGGCTCTGGCTGTAACTAAGCAATGCGCGTATTTGTTTTTTTATTTCTTTATTTTTTGTTTGGCCGTGGATGCTCGTAAATAAGCAAATCAAAGATTTCTACAAAGCAGAAAAACCACTTGGTTTTAATATTAAATGTTAGAAATAACAAGTCCAACAAACTAAGGAAACCATTAATAGTATTATTGATACTATAGTTGTAAGGAATTAATGGTGGGATTCTGTGCGTATTTGTAGCACTTGTAAGGTTATTTATAAGTCTGTAAGCATCCTTAATACATGTTTACAGTCTTGCAGATAATCTTTTAGACGCTACAGATATGCATAGAATTCCACCCTAAGGTGGTTTATTTTGTAGTGTATTCAACTTTTTTTAATTTATCATGGCTAAAATTAAAATTAGCTGGTTTCTAAAATTCTTATAGACATATTTGAACGAAATATTTACAGAATATACCCCCTCTATACAAAAAAAAATACGTAAGCATTATGAATTATAGTAAGTGTTCAAATTGTCCGCCATTCTGTTGTAAACATAATCGACACCGTTTCCTTACATTCTGAACTGAGTTCACCAACTCAAGCGGAGATAGAGAGTCGAACGCTTGCAAAACTGCAGCCTCTAATTCCTGTCTTGAATTGGGAGAATGCTTAAACGCAAGATTTTTAATTTTTCCCCAAAGGAAAAAGTCCAATGGGGTTAGATCTGGTGATCTTGCCGGCCAATGTATCACTCCCTGATTTCCAATCCAATTGTTACCGAATTGTTGGTTTAAAAACTCATTAATCCGAGCAGCATTGTGAGGGGGTGCTCCTTCATGCATGGAAGTAAACGAATTCCAATTGGTTTAAAGGTATTTCATCTATGAGAGGTTCAATGAATTGTTGTAAAATATGGAAATAGCTTTCGGAGTTAAGAATTCCGTTATATATGTAGGGTCTAATTATCCTGGCACGGAAAATTCCTACCCACACATTGAAACTGTATCGTCCTTGGTTTCTCATTTCAATAGTAACATGAGGATTTTCACGCGACCAAGTATAAGAATTATATCTGTTAAAAATTCCCGCACTGCTTACGTTACATTCATCCGTCCATACACAGTTTAGAGCAAAATTATGATTTTCTTCACACATCCCAAAAAACCATTGACAAAATGCCATACGACGCTCCAAATCCGCGGCAAAAAGGTAATGCACTTTCTTTGTCCGATAGGGTTTCATTCTATACTTTTTTAAAATGCGCCTTGCCGATGTTCTTGCTAAACCTGTTGTTTGTGCCATCTCGCGAGTGGAATGTGTTGGGTTATTTACAGTTTCCCCCAAAACGGCAATTTCCTCTAATTCTTTGTCTCTATTTTGAGCCACATAATTTTTAGGCCTCGGTTTTTGAAAGGATCCAAAATTTATTAAGTTTTTCTTTAACCTAGTGAATATGAAGTGTAAACAGGATAGAAGTATTGATCTAAAAACAAACAAAACAACAGCAGTACCTATTCTAATACTTAACAATAACTTTACATTTTAAATATTTATTTATATACCCTAATAATGCTAAAAACTATAATTTAACACTAATTCCGACCACTAAAGTATATAAAATTGTGATTCATAAATACGTATTACCCTCATCAGCGAGTGGACATTCAAATAAGATATGCCCCGCTGTATCTACCTCACCACATTCACAATGCGAATCATTAACCCTCCCAATATATAAATATGATTTAAAATTACCGTGACCTGTCATTAATTTTACCGCCTTATACGAAAAATTAACCCTCATTTCCCTAAAACTACGCTAGCAGAAATGAGCCAATGTCTATTAATCACACGATCTCCCCTCGATACCGGCTCTTTCACTAATTTATCCGCCCCCTCATTAGCGATTGTACCTACGTAAGCCCTAGTCCAAAAAAGTTTTATACCCTCCCACGCAACATAACCGAAGTATCTAATAACAAATCAATCAATTTTTTTTTTAATTCCCTTACAAGCTCTAATAGAGATAAGCTATATTTTATAATTCTCTCTTGTTAATTACTATACAGAGTGTTTCACTGGTAGGGAACCCCGTTATTACTCATGAACAGTGACACATAGAAAAAAGGTTTTTATAAATTGTTGTAGAATCATGGTTTGTCTATAATAACCGGCATTTGTATAGGGTGTTTTGTAGCCTCGGTACCGCCTTTAATTTTATTTTTTTAAATGCAACATCCCCCAATGTTATTACATTTTTTAGGGTGTCAATACCTAAATTTTAAAGAAGTTCATGTTCGAGATACCTTTACTTTACTAACAATCATGTTACTCACATTGTTTGAGAGAGATGGCTCTAATTTGATTAGCAACTTTAAGGAGAGCAATTTGACTTTGAAAATCGGTCCAATTTTCGTTTATCCAAAATAGGGTTTATTATGAGACATTTTTACAACTTTTATGATTAAACTGATAAAATAAAGTTATTAAACAGTTAGAAAAATGAATTCCTACACAAGGTTGACGAGTCTTTTCAACCATAAATAGATTACATAATTAAATATAACTATAAGGGAAATAGAAAAAAAACTACTCTGAGTTTTACCCATTGTTTTGGGGAAAATATGAGACTAGTGTGACACATCCATATAACTTGTATATTGATCGCTACTTACAATTCCTTGGGTAATAATAAACAGAGCATGTAAAACTGCACATAACAAAATTAGATATATTTTTTTTATTATTTTCACTATATAAAAAAATAAAATATATAAAAGTAATCGAGAACACTTATATTTAAAGATTGCAAGCTTTTTACGGTAAGAAATAATTAATTAATTCATGTATTTCTGCTAATAACTGTAATAATTAAGAGGAATTTTTCCCAATAAACATTCTTCCCTCACGTAGAATTCGAGCCTACACACTCTCAATTACCGGACGAACGCTCTACCATTTGAGCTAGAGTATGCAGGTTCGTGCAACAAATCGACATATGTCGATAATAACCCTCTGTAATAGTAATGTCCACACATACTACAAACCATTGCTATAACAGGCTACATACATTTTACTCTACATTACAAAGATTGTTTCAATATCTGCAAGTTTTCCATACCAACTCACTAGATATTTGCTTCCTTTGCAATAGCTAAGCACTTCCATTAACACTACCTACTACTTAAAAACCTACTGTCCTAAGAATTAGAAAACAAACATTATTTTTGTTCAAGTATATTCTAGTTCTGTAAGCAAAATATTTATTCAAATCAAGTATTAATAGTATTAATACTAGCCTTATGTCACTGTTATATAGATGGACGTGTGTGTTAAATTGCGTCCTGAATTAAATCATGTGTTAATTATTGTCAGCAAGGTAACTAGAATGGTGCCTTACTAAGTATACCTACATATATATTTTTCTAATCTGTTAGTGATAGCACTACCATTAATTTGACCTAAATACATTTGCGTATACAATCTATGAATGGCTGCTTTCATTCATGTTTTGAACCCATTAAAAGGTATCATATTTTCTTACTGAATTATTTAAACGGAATTTTTGTTTTATTAAATCTACAAGTTTGGTGGATTAATTAATAAAAACATCAATTTATGTTAATATATTTTAAGTAAGTGAAATTGGATACAGTTGTCAATTTCGGCGTGTTAAAAAATGCCTCTGGTATCGGTCAATGCGATAATTATTACGCAAAACGTTATTGTTCCTAATTCTAGCCACTTCCGCCGATGCTAAAAATAGTAAAAAAGAACACCGCAATTTACAATTATTATCAATTCTGTGTATTCTCTCAGTCAACGCTAACGAAAATACATTTCAAGTTCAATTAACTAAACCTAAATTCTTAAGCTTTTAATAATTGAAACTGATAATTTTATATTGGCACCAATGATGGGAAAATAATTTGGGAACTATTTTTATTAAGAAATATTTCTATATATACCAATAATGTTTTACATCCCATCAAAACACGCGATTAAACGTAGTAAAATAGCGAAAACACTTAAACACAATTATTGTTTCTACTCCAATAGACACATTAATTTCTCAACTGACCTCAAAGGAATTTACTACGCGCTTGGTATATGATACTGTTGACCTAGACATCTTTTTTTGTATTTATACAGATATAATACAATACAATTGATGTACCTAATTTCAAAAAATCACTATAGCGCTACAATGTAAACTATCATTTCTATTATCTAAGGAATCACAATGCGGCCACTAATATGCTCATAACATAACAGCTGTAACTGTGATATATAACGTGATTTCTGATTATTATTTTTTTTTGGGTATCTTCAATACCAACTTAGTTTCGCGATAAGGTGAAAATTAATTATATATATATTAACTGGGTATAAAAACAGATAAAGGGTCAAAAATGTTAATGTAATTGCCTAGATAATGCATTCTATTCTGTTTTGGAATTTATTGAAGTGCTCCTGATAAGTAAATCATAGTTAACAAACTTGGAATTTCACGTCAATTATTTTAATTTTTCGAATAATATAAAATCGGGATTCTACTTGGAAGTACTTGAAAATTGAATATATACATAATGGTTCTAAATTTAATACTGCTCATAATTACTTCACTTTTTCATTAGAAATAATATTATATTTCTTCCATTGATTCCAGAAGTATCTAAATCAAAAAATGTTAATTTTAAATGATTGAAATCTTTTAGATAATTACCTGCCTTTACTGGAACAATGATCAAATGTTATAATTACAAAAAAACAAATACCGAAATCACGAAATTTTTATCTGGAAAATTTATAAAGACTTCTTTAGCATCCATGACAATAACGTTCAACCAAGAGGGCGAAGGGTATATATACTCATACAAAAGTTGGGTTTTATGAAGGGGGGTTGATAGAAGCAATTAACCACTAAACTATTTTATGTTTTATATCCGTCACTTTTTAATAAAACAATTCAAAAAAAAACATATTTTTAATACCCCTAGAAAGGGGCTCGTCTTTCAGAGGACAAACACCAAACTTTTGTCAAATATGCTCCTATATCGCAGCTTTGTTGTATGAAAATTTAATCCAATTTGGTGAAACAGCTTAAAAAATATTAAGAAGAAATAAAATCGAATGTAAGGCATGTGTTATTCTTACCACAAATAAACTGTAAAAAACAGTGCTTTGCTTGCATAACATGCATGCAAAAAAACAATGTAAAACAGAAGCTATTATACACTGAACCAAAAATGATTCCTGAAACAATGAAAGAAATCATTGTTCATATAAAATAATACATTAAAATTGGTCTAAAGAACAAGTTTTATTGATTGTTATTGAGTAAACTTCTAATTAAAATAATAAACTTAATTCATTCATGCAATAATTGCATTTCATTCACTCAATTCACTGTTGAGTAAGCGTTGCAACTTTATTTGATTAGATTGCAGTAAATGTAATATTAAAAAATTGATATCAAGCATTGATGATTATCAAAAAACATCAAAAGAAGATGCCTAAAGAATTAACCGTAAAAATGTCATCATGGCGGGGGCTCATGGTCCATTGTGGGATATGCAGAAAAAGGAATAGAAATGTAAGTTTCCTCCAAGACTGAATTCACTGTAATCAGTATCGCGTCTCAAGTATTATTCTCTATTTCCCGCTAGACATCACGATTTTACATGCACGCCCTCTAGGAACTACACGCCAAACTTTCACTCAAGCAACTACGTAACTTGGTAATTCAATCACTGCCACACCTTTCATTAAGAAATGCTATCTGTTTGTTCTTGTAATAAATTGCAAACCATTGAACTAACGAAGAATGTATCATTTAATACTTTATTGTGTCCATCAAATTGTACGTAATATATATATTCGTTGATCTTCATATTATTAACAAAATTATTTATTAAACGTATGAAAATATAGTTACCGTAACAAATATTATCTATGGACTAATGTACAATAATTTGTTATAATAATGACAACTAATTTATTTCACTTGTTACTTAATCAAAGATTGTAAACAATATTTTTTTATAACAATGACACATTTCGTTCTGTCGATGAAAATTCACTCAATGAATGTAGGTTATTGATATATTCTACTATTTTTCTTAATGTAAGTGGCGCCAATTTAAGAAATGTTATGTTATTTCAAGATGTTGTCTTTAGCGATTATTTATTACGATGGTTGCCTAAGATAAAGGGATGTGTAAAATTATTACCAGAATCAAAGTTTACAAGAATTATCTCGAAGAATGTGGAAAGCAGTATCAGCTAATGATATTTTGTGTATGTGCTTACACTATGCGACAATAGCTATACAAAACATCATTATCCAGGAAAAAATTGTTTTGAAAACGATAAAGTCAATAATTTCCTGGTGAATATCGTGTCATCTGGTTATAAAAGCAATTCGCTGGCATCTTGGCCTAATCTTAGCCAATCTACATAAAAAGAATTTTTTGTTATTTGAAGGAGTTTGGATGTAGGAACCCTTTTTTTTTGGCAGGTGATTTTCCAATCTGGTTGTAACTAGAAAACCACAAAACAAATTGCTTCATAATCTCGAGAAGAATGGACTATGATTAGAGAACTTTCATAATATAAACATTTACAGGTGGTTTTATTTAAAATAATGAATTATACTGTGCGCATTTTTTTTATAAAAGACTACTGATGTATAAAACTGGTTCCTTGCATTAGCAGCTACAACCTGCTTCTACTACTTTTGGTTAGCAGTTTAAAAAAGCTGTTACTTTTTGTGGCAGTTTTCCTTAAATAGCGGTATACGGCGGCATACATATAAACTGTTTCTACAGCTTTGCACACAGCTTATAGGGTCCTTTTGTTACCGCGATTCACTCAATATCTATATGTATTTATAATGTGGACGATTGTACTTGATTCAGTAACGAATGGAGATACATTCACCTACATATTGCTATGACCTTGGTGTTCTCAGAACTCGAAATAAAATTAAAAAATTTCTATTATTAACATGAATTTACTAAAATATTGTAAAATTAATGCACAAATTATTTTAACATCAGATTTTTTTTTTAAGTTTTAAAATTTTCAGAAATTAAAACTAATTTAATAAGAAATACAAAAAAAAAATATTGACCTTTTTTATATTAGTGATTTTACTACGGTTGAGTGTACTAGGGACTTTCTAATGTAACTTTTAAATTAATATGAAATCAGATATCTTAAACACAATAGACAAGTTAAACCGAATGCCCTAGGAACACTGAACTTCACCGGCCAAAACAAATCGAGACAGAAAAAGAGTATACACAAACAAAACCAACACCAATGCATTAGTTAAATGCAAACATGTTAAATTTAAATTTGAAAATATAAAAGGAAAACTTAATTTATTAATACAACATAATTCTTCGCTAATAATAATGATTACAACTTACTAAAATTCATGCTTACATTTACCTAATCATATAATTTTTATATTAACAAAGACCGTTTTCTTTTTCATTTTAAAATAAATCTGTAAATTCGAAAAATTATACATTATTTGAAAAATAAATACCACAGCAATATGTACATATATGTGAATACCCCTGTAGAATTTTGTAAATGCGTTTGTGCTGGATTTGTCACTTGTCACGTTGCTGTGT
Organism: Protaetia brevitarsis; assembly: GCA_004143645.1. Classification (NCBI taxonomy): domain Eukaryota; kingdom Metazoa; phylum Arthropoda; class Insecta; order Coleoptera; family Scarabaeidae; genus Protaetia; species Protaetia brevitarsis. The sequence continues at coordinate 57,988 of RXPK01001379.1, read as the reverse complement.
TGAAATAAGAAAACACACAAACTCTTTTTTTGTAATTTCATATATTTACATAGCAAGATATTTACAAATGTATTGTCGCTTGAAATGTCGGAACAGAACTGCTTATTACAATATGGTTTTGAACTAGTAGTCCCCTTGTTACACTGACCATTTTCCCTTGGTGGGGTTACAAAAGTGATTGCGTGTGGTGTACAAAGGAACTCTAGTGGTCGTAAATTACAAATGAAGAGGGTGTCTGACCAAATAAAGAAAGAATCGAAAAAGGGAAAGATGTCTTCGCTACAAAAATACAGTTTGTTTCGGAACAATCTATCATTATAAAAGTGTATCTGTGTATATTTTTTAACCCTTAAGGTACTACGCTATTTTCGCCTACATGAAGTACGCGTGGGGTCTCTCAGGGACCCCAAGTTTTTTATTAATATATTAGGCTTATTTTAGGTGACTTGAGTGTTGTAAAGGAAAAAAAGGATATTGTAAAAATAATATACATTTTAGAAACCCAAAAGCGGAATATAATTATACTCTAGGTACGTAAAAACAGAAAATACAAATTCGTATATGTAGTATTATGAACAGCAAAAACCGAAATATTTTATAACTAAGATACATAAGCAGATCCTTTAAATATTAAAAACAAGAAATAATATACAGATTCTAGAAACATAAATAATAACAAACGATAGAAGTTATGGTGTTATGAACAAAACAAAATTGTTAACCTTCTTGCAAATGGGATGTGCACTTTATGTTTGAATAAGTGCGTCTGTGGTTTGCACAGACAAATTGCTTACAGTCGTTACACTTTACGTTCACCTTTTTGTCGTTTGATCTAGGACAGAGGTGGCATCTTCCACGTTTTCTTTCGTTTATTGCAAGAGGAACTTCGAGTTGAACTTGACTGCTTACTCCGCAAGCAACTATTGCTCTGTAGACACTGGGATTATTCTTCACGTCCGGAATTCGCCGTTCCATATTGGGTTGAGCTAACTGTTTGCCTAAACACTGAAGGAATATTTTCCTTGATGAGGATTTTTTCCTGTAATCAGGATTTTTAGCAGCATATATGGCAAAGCTATTCAAGGCGGCAATATCAACAAGATTCATGAATAAACGAAAAGGCCAGCGGGTTGTACGGCGAGAGCAACTATATTCACGTATCATTTTGTCAGCATTATCAACAGCCCCTTTAGTGGAGTTATACTCTAATATCATTATGGGCTTTTTTGACTCTTCGTCAGAAACAATTGGATCTTCGTGCTGAGTTGATAAAACATGAACCAATCTATTCTTTTTTGGTGTGTAGGCTACCATTGTAATTTTGTCAGAAAACAAAAATTCTGACGAATAAATTGCCCGCCCCTTTGTGATCTTCAGTTCCTTGGGAGTGTCCGGTTTGTTTTTACGTACGGTTCCAAGCAGCGTCATATTTTTTGAAAGCAAAAATTCAGCTAAAGATGTAGACGTGAAGAAGTTATCCGTAGTTACACCACGACCAGTACCCAAAGAGAGGTGAAACTAAATCATTTACTACGCGGAAACCTTGGCCTTTTTCTGGTGCACTGCCAGGCTGCTTACCTGTGTAAACTTGCAGATTGTGAAGATAAGTTGTCCTAACATCTGCTGACGCCCAAATTTTGATGCCGTACTTAGCAGGTTTAGAACTCATATACTGCTTGAATGGGCACTTTCCTCGGAAAGCAACTAGTTGTTCATCTACTGTCACCGTTTCGTAAGGAACAAATGCTCTATTGCAATTGCTAACAAAGTCAGACCATATTTCTCTAAAGGCAGCTAACTTATCGGTTTGCCTTCTCTCTTGCCTCGTCGTTTTGTCATCAAACCGTATGAATTTATTGATCATAATAAACCTATCTCGGGGCATGGACGCTGTAAAAATATTGCGACGAATGGATTCATCGGTGCTCCACATTTCCTTGACATTTTCTTTTCTGCAGCGAAGGGCCCCTGCAGAAACTAAAACACCAATAAACGCATCCAGCTCTATTATATCAACATTTCTCCAGGTTTTTTGTTTTTCAGGATGTTCTTCGTTATATAATTTATAAACGCGAGTTGCCTCTTGATTAGTGTGTTCGCATACTTTATCTTTCATATCTGTAGTCAGGAAAAGGTTGAACACTTCAAATATTTCTTTAGCTGAGTTTGTGTATGCTGTTGGCCCTGGCTTAGTTGTTATAATATTTCTCAATGGACGCCGCGAAGGTCCTTGATGTTCAGAGTACCAAATACGTCCCGATTTTGCTACATAGTGTCTAGTGTTGTCGACTTCTACTTCATTCCTTTCCCCTACTGGTTCTTCCCTCTCTTCGTCTTCATCCTCATGGGGTTCGTCTTCCTTTTCCTCTTCCTCAACCTCCTGTTCACAATAATCTTCAATTTCTGATGTGCTGTCGTTTTCAAAAATAAAGTTGGGATCGCGGTCTTCGTCGTCACTAACATCTAGGTCATCAATATCACTTCCTTCATAAAAACGAGAGGCTAAGTCCTCAAGTTCTTTACGACTTAACGCTTTTTTACGAGGATCTGACATTTTAATTTACTAAGATTTATTTACTATAATCTTGAATTATACCTGAAACAAAATTTTGTATTTAAAAAATGTATAGCCCAGACAAAAAATAATTGTTTTTGTAAAAAGTACACATACAAGAGTGTTCAAATATAATATATCTCGTTTATCAAAGATGTCAGTCCAGCTAGCAAAACAGAGAATGCACAGAAAAAATTATTTTGGAAAATATTTTTCAAAATGTGAATTTGGGGTCCTTGAAGGACCCCACGTCGTGCTTTAAGGGTTAAAGGAGTACAATTAACATATTACGCTCTCAAAATATGAAATTGCTATCTGGAATACAGCCGGAGTAATAAAAGACGGATTATTACTATTGCTGCACCCTATTATTGCTGTATAGTAACTTATATTCAGTTTGACTTTTGTTTTTCTAGCTGTACCACCGCTACAAATTGGCTCAAATTTTCACACGACAAAACTGGATTATAGTTGCATATTTGAGGGGAATTTGGTGTTTGTGCTCAGGAAGATGACCCCCTTTCGGGAGATTCTAAAAATATTTTAATACTTTTAAATAATTGAAATTGTTAAAGCGGTGTCAATTTTTTTTTTTTTAAATGGAAGTACTAATTAAGCAAATTATTACTGTAAAATTTCAAATCGATTGGTTACAAAGACACGCAGATAAAAAATCAGTACTTAGTTTGGGAGTTAATTGCTTGTATCAATGCACGGGTCATTACCTTCATGAAGCGCAATGAGTTTCAGTAGCTTATCCTGCTTATGAAATATTTTTTTTTTCATTACTCCGAAACACGTTTACCTACATGTTTATAAAAAATTATGAATTAAATTTGCGCAATAAAATTTGAAAGTGTAATTTTTATAATTGAAGATGAATATCTGGAGAAGCCACGACACTGATTGACGAAAGAATGAAATAACCAGCAATTTAACCTATAACTATAGAGGGACGTAAAATACGGGATCTTTTTTATTGTATTACACAGACCAAATGTTCGAAAGGTTATGGTTTATCGAATAAATAAATAAACATACAAATCCATAACATAAAAAAGCTATTTCGGTAAATGAAAATGAATTTTTACCTTCGCTTATTTCTCGCATCTGCGATTCAATTAGCATATACCTCATATAACCTTGGACGCTATCTAAACATATGGGCAATTAATGGGAAGAGACGGACATACGCTGCAACATAATCTCCTATTGTACCTTTTGTCTCCTTTCAACTTGACATTCACAAATATTTAACTTTAGGTAACTTATATTTATCCGTGTCGTATCGTCGACTATTTTTAGACATCTAAAAAAAATTCTCACACACTTATAGCATTAGAACGGTGACGGACATTCGAAACTTTTAATATGTTAAGGTGAAGGCTCGTTTGTATTCAAAATGATTCCTTGAGTACGCGCAATGCTGCATGCCATCTCCATTGGGACTCCAGTGAAATGTTAATGGGCTTATGAACCTGATGGAATTTTTCTCGGTCCTATCTGTTTAATGATCGTGTAATTAAGTCGTGGGGTGTTTCTATATAAGATGAAGATAACTGATTTTATATGGTTATCGTTCGCCGTTAATTAAAATAAGACAAAGTTTAATTGCTCAGCGTGTACCTATCAAGAAACATACGAGGGCTGTATCTAAAGTAAATTGATGATGTTATTAGACAGGTTGTATGGATATTTGCGAAAGACCCTTATTGAATGGTTAATCTTAATTGAAAAAATATACCTGTTAAGAAGTTTCAATATTCAATTAGTTAACGTGTATATCTATTTAACTCTTTTTGCTGAAGGAACAAGAAGGTGAAGTATAGCGTAGTATTCTGAAGATAACCAAAACCGGATGTATCCTGCTGCAAATGTCTTTCGAAGGTTGGACCAATATCTTTTGGTATCTAGACATCAAAATGCTCCAAAATCCATGCAAAGACTTATTGTACAAGTAGAAGACCAGATTTTCAACTTACTAATAAAAACGCAGATCCCTCAAATACTAGACTCATTTAATTACAATTCATTCTAAACTTTGTGCTTCACCTAAAGGTACTACACGAGGCTATTCTAAGCACTATATAGATTCCATAACAACTGGAATGTTTCCACTCTAACTAAATAATTTCCCCATGATTACTAATAAAAATATAATAAATCGGTCAGCTATCAATTGTTATTACGTTTGCGCCCATGGAACGACTTTTGTTATCTACCAGCATTCGCCAAGAAGTAAGGGGAAAGCATAGCAAAACCTTACTCGGCAAGCAGGATCTGGGAAATAGGTCCAGACATTGATACTGATAGCCGGCAAATTATTATTGATGTCGTTCTGAATTTGGAAGAGATAGTAAAGTAAAGTAAACTTTATTCTCAAAGACCACAAAAATGCAGAGGTATAGGAAACGCTAGGAAAAGAAAGCAAAATAAGAAATGTAAAGTACACCCATAAGGAAATGAAATTATTCTTATAACATAATTATTGATGAAAAAAAAATAAATGTAATGATAATAATAATGATAATATCAGAATAATGACGAAGTGATAATAATGGTAATGATTGCAATAGTAGTAATGATAAAAAAGGAAAATGATAGTAGTAATACTACTAGTAATTATCGTAGAGATAATAATGACAATAGTAACAGCGATCATAATAAAAGTATAACAATAAAGATAAAAATAAAATACGATTAAAAATAAAAGTGATGATGACGATATAGAATAATTACAAAATATTATTAGGTGAATTTATAATTTAAAAATTCATGTAGAGAATAAAACCCATTCACCACCAACATTTTTTTGCTATGTTAAGTTGAAGTTTATTAATATTGTCATAGCGCAAAGTGCAAGGTAAAGTTTATAATTTATAGCGAATGCAAATTTGTTAACAGGAATCGAAAACTTTAAACCAATTAAACAAGGAATAATCCGTTTCTGACAGATGAAGATGTCTTTAGCCAGGACTGAGTTTCCCCAAAATATAATTCCATAGTTAAGACTACTAAAAATATGGACATGATATACATCAAGTAACTGCTGGCGAGTTAACACTGATTTTAAATTACGAATTAAAAAAATTACGAATTAAAATTAAATTTAACGTGGAAAACAAATTCTCACAATGTACTTTGCAACTCAAATGCTCATGAACCCAAACTCTCAAAAATTTAGTTTGTTCGGATATGGTAAATGGCTTATTATTAAACGAGAGATTTAAGTAAAAGTCATGTGTAGGCAGAAGCTGGTAACGTATGAAATCGTCGGTAAGAATTGACGCTTTGTCATATTTAGGAGAAAATCATTCAGATAAAGTAAGAAGAGTACTGGTCCCAAAATGAAGCTTTGAGGAACTCCCATACTATTAATAAAGTCTATGATACAAACATTTTAATGAAATTGTTGCTCTTATAAGGTATTAACATATTGCATTCGGTCTAGCAAGAATGACTCTATTCAGTCTCCACATCATTTCAATTCCGATTGCTGTGTCGTCTCGAGGTACATGAGACTTCGAGGAACATGAGACTGACTTCGCTGTCACTTGAAGGCTGGACTGTCGTAAAGAACTGAAAGCAAATAAAACAACAGCAGTACCTATTCTAATATTTAACAATAACTTAATCCTAATTACTCTAATCAATAGTAATTAAATAAAATTATTAGATTTATATTTTAAATACTTATTTTATACAGCCGTACTATACTACTCAGACCACTTAAGACTATGAAATCTTCATTTATAATATGTACTACCCTACTAACTATATTAATATCATGCCATAACCTATCTAATTCTTTAACAGCATTACTAAAAAAAAATCCCACCATTCGATCGACTCAATTTCTCTAAAATCTGTTTCACGTCCCGCCCAATTTATCCCGTAGCTAATGCTCTAACTTCCGTATGCGACTCGCTCATCAGTGAGTGGACATTCAAGAAAAAAACGTCCAGCTGTATCTACTCCATCACATTCACAATTCGAATCATTAACCCTCTCAATTCTACATAAATATGATTTAATATTACCGTAAGCGCCGGATACGACAAATTAACATTTTTACAAAACATGTAATGTTACCTAACGTTCTCATTTAAAGTAACATCCAACGTACCCTGCCAATCATTATCAAGTTTATTCCTAAACCCTTTTTTAATTTCGCTAGCTAAGATTAACCCATACCCATAAGGAACATATTGTAATAAAAAATAAAAATAATAAATAAATATAAATAAATAATAATAATAATTAATGAATTGATTAATGATCAATAATTTTTTTAATGTTAACAAAATTTTAAATCTCGGTAATTTTTTCGTTTTAAATCTCAAGGTCATTAAAAGATTCGAATAACGATAACTGAATAGAATGACTTATCTTCTTTAAATTTCAAATTGAACTTATTTAGCGCCTTTCATATTGTGACATTCTACAGTGTGACCACCACGAGAACTGAATAACTCCTTGTTTATCTGTTTGACAGATAAAAACAGATGAGCCAACTGTCAAGTGTGGCCAACGTAAATTTTGTATTGCCAACCTTAGACACTTTGAATTGATCACTCTATAAATTACGGGCTTCAACTTTCTTTTATATTTTAAGTGTAAGCAAAATGAAATTACATTCTACATATTTGAATAATATGTTTCAAAATAAGGATACCTAGCTTCGAATTTCCTATTTGTTGTTAAATATATCTATTGACATGCTGCAATTAAAAATATATATTTTTTTTATGTCTGCGTCAATTTGTTAGGTATTCATGGTTAATACATTCAAAATATTTATTTTATTTTAGTAGCCTGTAATTACCACGGCATATACGGCCAGTCAAGGATATTTAGAGAATGGAGGTGAATAATAGATTACAAGTTTAACCTTTTCTTATATGCGATTTGTTAAAAAGAAAAAAGATTGTTGTCCTTTTTGTTATTGCATATACAAAGCGCAGATATTTGCATACTTGCATGAACAAGATATATTTTTGTTCCTTTAATTGGAAGTGAAAAACACTTTTAGCAAATCTATACATTTAAATTTAGATATATTACAAGCAGAGATTCTTTTCAACTATTTTTTAATCAGAATTTATAAAATTACAGAACCTACCCAAAAATGAGTAAAAAATGCTAATAATATTGCCACTTGAGAAACAAATAAACGTTGGCGGAATCTTTCGAAGTCCATTTATTAATGTTAATTTTGAAGTATTTCAATTTTAATTTTATTATTATGCATTTCTTGAGTTTAACTTTTCAGTAAATTTCAACCTTTTTTCTCCGAACACGCTAATAAATTTACCGAAAGAACAAATGTCAGATAACAAACTTGAACTTCAAAAATGTTGATTCGTTTTCCAGAAATACTTTTCCTTGTAATACTGTAATCTTCATAGAATTTTTTTCTATATTGACATTATAAGAACCTGAAGATGGCTAGTTTCAGCCGAAATATCTAGCTTTTGTAGATAGTAAACAATAAATCCGATAATGAACAAACCGTATTTATTTACATTTAAATATTTAACTATTCAAGTAGGAAATTTCAGTACTCAGTACACTGTTAAATGTTTGCGGAAGAGAACTAATAAGGCGATTTGCGTTATGTAACATTTAAAAAGGCAACAATTTTGTACATCTTTGTTAGTTACTTTTGATCTGTTTAAAGAGACAAAAATTGACATTACTCACTTTGTTCAAACACAAACATCCATGAAAATGTTAACTGTTTTGAAACTAACACAAATAATAAAATCTGCTTTAATTTTAATATACCAGTGTGGTAATAAATAACGTAAAATCAGGTCAGAAATCAATCACTCGAGGAGTACCACAAAATTCAAAACTAGGGCCAATATTATTTTTAATTTATGTAAACGATTTATGTATATGTAGATCTACAAATGCGTCAATTTATAATGTGTGCACATGAACAACCCCTTTTTTTTAAAGCCGATAATAAAACTCCTTTAAATAAAAAAGAAACTAATGGACTGCAGAAAGCTGAACTCTGGCAGCAAGCCAATAAATTTAAACCTTACAAAAAGAAAACACAAAGAATAACATTTGAAGTAAAATGATAGAATAAAAATACTGTAAAATTATTAGGAAATATATCGATTTGGGCTTAACTTGTCGAAATCAGGTTGAGTACATTTGTAGAAAATTAAATATTACGGTGTATCAAATAAGAAAGATAATTCAAATTACAGTAATTTTTACTCTAATATAAATAATAGTATACTACTATGGGGTAGTACAAATCAAAATTTGGATAGCATTTTTAAAATTTAAAAGAAACGCATTAAGCTATTAAAGAGCTATTAAAAAGTAGAGAGTAAACAACATTGCAAACCTCTTTTTTTCAGGAATTGGAGATTTTGACGGTACGGTCTTTATTTATTTTCAAAATTTTAATATATGCAAAACAGAATTACGCCAACGTTGAGACTCAATAAGATATGCATAGTTACGCTACAAAGTTTAATAATAATTTGAGAATACACTATCATAGATTGTCCACAACGCAATAGTCCATAAAATATAGTCCACAAATTTTTTTTAATTCATTGCAACATCATATTTGAGTACTGCTATTAATAAAACAATTCAAATCAGCTTTGAAACAACATTTGGTTAATTGTGCTTGATAATCGACAGCAAATAGTGGAGATAGCCGGTGCAATATCCTCCGTTGCAGGTTTGTATGGGTGTACCCAAGGTCGATCTTTGGTTCTTTGCTTTTCTTAATTTTTATCAATGATTTGCCATTGAAGATTTTTTTTTGTTACAAAATTAATGTGAAACACATTTATTTCTTTGTATTTTTTTCTGTGTCTTTATTTTGAATATGTTCTGTGTATCTATCTATCTACTTTCAAATGAAAAAATAATTGAAGGTTTCATAGTGATCAATTTATTTTCTTGGTCGTAGTGCCATCTTTATTTGCACATAATAGAAAAAAAAAACACAATTATGATAGCTTGACACTCTTTAACAACTGCTTCTTACAAAATTAAAATATCTTTATCCGTTTCTAAGATATTTGATCTAGGAATTCTAATTGCCACGCCCTATATATACTCAATCTTCAAAGTTTATTAAACGGCCTTTGTATATGGAAACATTCGATTGATCAATTGAAACCGATTAGGAATATTTTGAGATGGATCTACACTACTATGTGTATAGTGATGAGTATTGACCCCTCGTGGTCTCAACGAATGGGATTATTTATGTCCTGCAGTGATATCATCGTCTTAATTGCTCCATAAATTGTCGTCACTTGTAGAAAGCGAGTCCTACATGCATAAATGGTATACACTCGTAACTTTAACCGTCTATTATTCTGTCTCCATTAGATGAATCTTTATTATTATCTAAAATATTCGGAACGTATTTATGATCAGTGCCGCACAACACATTAACTGAACCGGAGTCGATTTATATTCCTAATGCATGAGAAGTCGTATTAAAATTGAAATATAAATATAGATTAAACTAAACTTAAACTTTACGATTACATAAACTTTATTTTACCGGCTCGAAATATCGTTTTTGACTTTTCTCAATTTCAATTTGGATCCCAGTACAAACTAACACAAAAATGTCAGATCTTCCACATATTATGTGCTCTCTCTTTTAACTGCCTTGGCCCAGGTTAAAACTAAAACTGGGACAAGAATCTCATATTTTTATATGAATGTATTTATATGTTGCTGCCATACATAAATATTGCACCGCATATGTCCAAAAAAAATTTGATGGCAGTCAGGAAATAAGCAGATAAATTATGGGAATGCGGCAGTTTATTTTGGCTTGCTTTCAACTGAGAGAGTATTATTATCTTAAGATAACATGATATCACTAAAACTTGCTATAAGTGATTTTATTAAATAATATAGTATTCGGGAAAAAAACATTTGAATGCAAGTTGTTCGTTTCGAATGAGCCTAGATTTCTATAACATCTCGGAAATATTTGATGGATATTCTACGATAGTTAAAATCTTTTAGTGTTCAATTTTCACACAAATTTGGATTTACATTTTAATATGAATGTGTAATTTTAACATTCAATTGGTTTGTTTAGACTGTCATTTCATTTTCCAATTTTAATTAGCACTCGACTAAACTGTTTAGTACTATTTACAGGCGTACTATAGAACCGGAAATTAAAGAAACAAAAAAATTAATCGGAGCGTGAAGATAGTTGATGGTTAAGGTCACGAACGTGCATTCATCTATTTCGGCAGACGCGGCGTGCGTTATTTCGGGTATATTACCAGTAGATTTCCGTATTTGCGGGAACGTAAAAAAATAAATACCGGACATGCAAGTTAATAGTGATATCTGTATTAAGAGGCGTTAGAGAATTTAAGCAATCTGACTGATTTGTTATTAGATATTTGGGATATGTTGCGTGAGGGGATGTAAAACTTTTTTAGACTAGGGCTCACGTAGGTGCAATTGGTAATGAGAGCGCGGATCTATTAGTGAAAGAGACGACGAGATTTATAGGGAAATATTATATTATATTTTTATTTTTTATTACAATATGTTCCTTCAATTTTGTCTTATATAATATGCCTGGTGGCAAGGTGCCAACAATACAATATAACTGCAAGAGTGAGCGTTGATTTCACTCTCCAATGATATGTCCGTAAAAAAATAATTATTTATTTGAACGTCAAAAAAAACCTATCTATACTCATTGTACGAGTACAAAATTAAATAAGCCATAAAGAATGAATGAACATCCGAAAATTGAAGTCATCGCGGTTCTCAAGTCTGGCGAGGATAGTAGCGCCCCCTGTGGATTTCACGGTCAACAGCCATTTAATCGCGACCTCAGTCCGATTACATGACGCCTCGATAACGCTAATCGTCACGTCACGGCCTGGCAGTCGACACGCCGAGTTTTAATTGTTGGCTAATTTTAGAGATCCAGTCGGTAAATTATCGGTCGTAATTCAAGGACGATTTTGACGTTTGGAAAACGCGACGTGCCATTGCACCCGACGCCGTGTTTTGTTCGAAATCACGTGTCTACTTTACTACCTACAATAGCCAAAGAAAATAGAACGAAAATTTTAATAATAATAAGTGAACACGACTATATACCAAGTGAATGCACGCGAGCTAGCGATGGGTAACTTTCATATAAATAAAACATGATACGTAAACACAAACAAAATCTACGAGATTGACATTTATGAAGAATATATAATAAAAATTATAAATCAAGTACTTAAATAAGTTTAGCATCGTTGGGTACCATTTCCATAAGAGTACTAAATAAGTACTTTTTTTTTTGAAAATTGAAGACGACTAAAGCAAAAATATTTCCATGAAGCAGCATTACATAAATACATAACCTTTCAGACGCTCGTCATCTTACATCTGCTACTTTCGCAGGCGAATCCTCTTAGCTTTATAGACCCAGAGTTCTTGGATTAGTGCCATAATTGCCTGAGATTTTCTATTGTGAAGGTCCTGGAGATAACAGCGGAAGTTCCTTTCGCGTGGTGGACGTTCACTTGAGCGATATTTATGCCCGCTATCTCGCTGTTAGTTTTCGGTGAGGGTATTGTCCTCACCGGTAAGAGTCTTGTCCCCCTCTTCTTCTTCTTCTCCCTCTACGGTGATGTCGACCTCCACCGTAGAGTTGGACGACGATTTTCCGTGATAGAAGGCTGCGATGTGGGGACTATCAGTACTTTCCACATCGCCTACTGGTTGATCCCCCTTAGAGGTGCTAAAAGTGGGTTCATCCTCCTTCTGCTGCTTTTTGACCCCATGCACGAAGATTCTTCCAAACCTGTAATGGATGGTGTACCCGTTACTGGTTTGCTAGGAAGCTTCGCCGATTCCCACCCTCAAGAGCTGGTCCTTACCTTCGTGCTTCAGACTCAGGACATTTCAAATGTTTGTCCTTAGCTCTTTATTCTGTGTTTCTATCAATGTTAGAAGCTTCTCAAGGGTTTGTCCCTGGCATCTATGAATAAACACAGAAGCTCTCCACTCTCCTTCTTCCAAGCTTTTATGTTGGGTACCATTCGGTGGAATATGGTGATTCACAATTAACCAAGATCTTATGCTCCATAATCGTACATCTCTTTCCACAAGTGCTTCCTCCGCTGCTGTTTGTTAGTTCGCGGAGGGTAATCTCAGGAACGCCCTTGGCAGGATGGCAACTTTCTCCACATTTTCGACAGCCTTCGCATAGCTGGCTTTTGTGGAGCCAAGAGTGTTCCTTTTTCTTCAGCGGCTTTTGAATTGGAATAGTCTCCTTCCTCTTCCGCTTAAGTGTTTTGGCCTTATGTTCTAAGGTCTTCTTTATTGCTTCCTCTGGTGCAAGCTCTTCATTGAAACATTCGTCCCTATCCTAGTTTAGGTTTAGTTTAGGTAGGGAGCTTGGTTCTTTTGCTCTTTCTTTCGAAGAGACGAAGAGGTTTGCGGTTTTGCTCCTTCCTTGTGAGGTATTCCACTTTGGAAGTAGAAGGCTTCTTATGGAGATCTTGCTCCATTTCCTGTTTTTTTTTTGCGGTGTCGTCTTGCTTAGGTATATTAAATAAACTTTCTTTTTCCATGGTGGATCTCACCAGTAACTAGGGAAGAAAAGGCCTATCTCCACAGAACCCCGCATGCAGAGGTCAGGTTAAATACAATGGGGTGCGCCCGATGCTCCAAGGTTGACTAGTAGAGACTGGTCTTCACGCATCCCATCAGCTTAGTCCACCCGTTTAGGACTTAAGTTTTTACTGAGGTTGTCTCCTCTCGATCCGTGCACAGACAAAAATAGATATTACAACATATTATAAATATAATCAATGGTATTAACTCGGGGACAATAATACCGTGAGATCGAATAAGATTGTCCTGATCCTACTCCACTTTCCACGAAGATTATATCAATATTTACATCCACTATTTCGGATGAAGTTAGTTAATAAAAGACAGTAACGTGCTGTCATTGCGAGGTTTTTGTCTAATTGTGCGTATGCTGACTTAATCAACAACAAGTGTAGTGCACCAAAATTGCATCTAAGGTATGAATCATTCAACTAACTCCCGCGCAAAAATAACGTAATAAACATTTTTCAAAACAGTATATTTCTGATAACAAATACAACTAGGTTTAATTAAAGGTATAGAAGGTTTAAACAATATATATTGTAAAAATTCACATTTATGTCACATCTTAACTTATATCAGACATTCTTCATAATTTATACGAGGTACTGAATTGACAATATGTGGATGGGTGCTTTTCATAGCTACACGCTCTACAACAAAAATATAATATAAATTAAAAAATGTTTCTTTAACATACCTGCACTGCTTAGATGCTACGTTGAAGGTGAGAATTACTGTTTAAAGTTTACTGTCACTATTTTTATTATCTATTCTTCTCAGTGTGCAGTTAAGCCAAGATCCCCACCCCTTTTCGGGACCTGGTTTAACAGTTGGGCTTTCGGTAGCCGAAAGCTTACAACTGGCATCGTTGCAGAACCGCATTTTAAATAGATTACCCTGTATGTTTTTACATATTTGGAAAAGAATTAAATTAGAAATAAATAAGTTGGAAAGTAATTAAATATTTGGAAATTTCAGTACGTTAAATCATATGAAACATAAAATAGCAAAACTGCAAGCAATAGTAAGTTATAAATTTGTCTTTTATCTCGTTATGCATTCGTCACCGATTTGATTCATGCAGATATAAAGTTATGCTCGTTTGTCCAAAAACGAAGCAAAACATAGTGATTATCGTATCTTATCTACAGAAAATATGATAAAATATTAATCGGTTTCGGCCAAATACTAGGTATTTTTAAAATTTTATCGACGAGTTAGTATTACTAATGCGAGCAGTATGGGTACCGTCAGGAGTAAATTCGGTGAATGGATAAGCTCTGCGTTTACGGAAAATCCACCACTCAACCCACTGGTAAATGAATTAAGTGCTTGTATATTAGTGTGTGGTATATCGATTATTTTGTATTGGATTGTAACAAAGCAAGGGGAACACTTGTCCGCTATCGACACCAAAAACGGACGCTTAGTAGCGGAATGGAAGCTAACACGTAAAGAACTGGACGTGCAGAACCAATTACTACTTGAGCTCTCAAACGAAATGAGGTCTAATCTTCAGTTAGAAGCTGAAGATCTGAAAGCGAAAACATTAGATTTGCAGACGAAATTAACAGAGATTCAAGCAAAAAACGATTTAACCAACAATAAAATGAAAATAGACAATGCGAAACACACTGAGGAGATAAAAAATGGTATATGAAGTACCGAAATTTGCAAAACGATTATTCAGAATGTGAAACCGAGCTAAACAGGTACAAGTCTTGCAATGTTGCGAAAGAGATCGTCAAACTGTATACCCAAATGGAAAATTTATCAACTAACATTGATTTTACGACTAAAAATGTTTCCAATCAAATCAGCATCGAACGCAGGGTCTGCCGTAGCGACCAATTAGATGAAATGAATGGCGAATATAAGCGAATAACTGCCGAACTTGAAAGTCGCAATTTGGTCATGCCGAACATGAATTTCGCCATTCTTTTCGATAAGTTCCAGAAAATTCGGGGAGAAAATGACAGCTTTTGAAAACGTCGCTCAGAAATGTGTACCACATCGAGCAAGATTTAAAACTTTCCTATCGCAAAATGGACGAACTGGTTAAAGTTGTAGACGAAATGAAAGAAACAATCGAGAAGCATTTCAATGCATGGTACGACTTAAAGCAGATATCTCTGGACAGGGAACTGATGGAAGAAAAGAGTGTGTGTGAGGAAGCTAAAACTGCGTTTGTAGAAGCGAAAACTTTTTTGAACGATATGCTCAAAACTTCGAAGTTTTGTTGCGCTCCAGAGGAAGAGTGTAGTGTAACATTGCCATGTAAAAAAGTGTCGCCAAAAAACGCCACGTTTAATGGAATGAGAAGAAAAAGATATGGAAGGAGAAATAATTGGAACGATAAAAGAGAAGTTGATGAGCTAATTTAAGTTAGTTTTATTTTTCTGTGCAATTCTTTTTGACTCGAAACATTGTGTAAAATTTATACACTAATGAGACTGCCACAGAAAACAACACTGTAACAAGTAAAATATAATTTTACCTTATCGTAAGCACTTTGAATATATATATCTAGAATAATTTTACTTTGAAATGTAAAGCAACACTTACATGAGGATTTGTAGAATTCAAACAGGAAAGTAAATTTGCAGTTCGATATGTTATACTTTTATTATGTATTTTCTAAAAGAAAGAGCAATTTTACATTTCATTGTAATTTTAAAAAATACTTTGAATATGCAGCTATAGTTGCAAGGAAGGTAGTTTCTCTATATTTAGAGATGTACTGATTAGTTTAGAGGTCAAGATTTAAGACATATTTTAGTAATTAATAAAAATGAATTTTGGAAGTAAGTACCACATTATCGTACAAAATATTTATTTTTGTAAAATGTGTCATTTTGTTACTTTGTTAAACAAGAAGTAAAATATAATTTTATTAAAGTATACTCGTAGTATAGCTTCGAAATAGACTTCCTTGCGACATCTATATACCCATCTGTATACCCATAATAATCTGTAGAGTACTATTCTGTAATAATCATTATCGATAAAGCCTGGCGTCGATCCGTCCTATGGTTTGTGGAAATAAAATATGTAATGTGCATAGAAATAATAATAAAGATATTATACTAGATAATTATAAATTAAATTCACTGATGAAGTAATATTAAAGAACGAGTGTCATAGGACACGTCTTGTTTCACGAGCCCAGTTTTAGGACACCGAGAGCGCACCAAGGAGTGTCCTACTGGACGTCTGCAATAAGTGTCTAATGACACCAAGTCTTTGTTATTTTTTTCAAATCTGCCTCTTGTATGTATGTATGTATGTAGATAGAATGGTGGTGTTACACTGCGACCTAAAAGATCTATTGTGTCCCCTTTTCTTGCTGCTTTACAGCTGCCCTTCCAATCCTATTCCTTTTAGAAAGTGTAGGATATCAGAGGGCCCCAGTCTAGGTAAGTCTCTCTCTTCGATTTCACATGCTCCCAGGTGCAGTGCCCTCGAGTTGCACAGTGCTACGCAGTTTGAGAGGAAGTGGATGGATGTTTCATCCTGTTCCCCACAAAATCTGCATTCAGGATCTTTTTCCAATCCAAGCTTACTCAGGTGTCCTTTCAGTCTACAATGGCCTGAAAGTATTCCTGTTAATATACGAACATTGTTCTTACTCAGGTTGATGCATTCTGTAAACCTCTTCTGGTTATAAGTTCCCAGAAGAATTTTACTTTGCCTCATTCCCTGGAGATTTTCCTAGTAACTGGATTTTTTCTGCTCCATTTCCATTTTTAGTTTCTTCAGTATTGTACTGCTACTTAACCCGCAAAAGGGTTCAGGTCCTACAAAAGCCATTCCAGCCCCTTTTTTTGCGAGATTATCCGTTATTTCGTTTCCTTCCACTCCTTTTGCCTAGCTCATTTTGTTTCCCTAGGCATTCCCAGACCATCTTGGAGCTGATTTCATATGAGTTCAGCGCCTTGATGGCTGCTTGACTATCAGACACGATGATAATCTCCTGCTTCCGATAGTTCCTATCCACAAATGAACTGAACACATCTTCCAATAGCGTGTATTTCCGCCTGAAATATACTTGGGTATTTCCCAAGCTTTCGAAATATGTAGTTCTAGGCCCATATATTCCTATTCCAGTTCCTTCTGCCGCTTTGGAGCCACCAGTATACCATTTGGTGGCATTTCTATTTAAGTTCAAGATGGTGTTATGATCCCACTCGCTCCTGTTACTTAACTTTATGGTGAATTCTTTCACAAAGCTAAATTTTTTTAACATATCATCCCGGGGCATATCCCAGGTTTGATCACTGTCAGGAGATTGAGGCCTATGCCTAATCATTCCTTCCTTGACCATTCTTAGTGCGGTTCTTTTCGCCACGCCCTCTACTACAATGTGGAGGAGGGCAAGATCCAATACTACTTCAATAGCTGCTGTAGGGCAGGTTCTCATAGCCCCCGTTATGCATACACATGCTAATCTTTGCACTTTCGAGAGGTTAATTCTCGCGGTGGCCAGATTAGTTCTTTTGCTCCATGCTACTGATGCATAGGTGATGATCGGTCTCACTATCGCTGTATACATCCAAAGCAGTATTTTGGGTTTCACCCCAATTTTCCCTGCAAAGTTTCTGCACACCATCAGAGCTCTTTTGGCCTTGTTGGTTACTTCAAGTTCATGTTTATTCCATAGAAGTTTATTGTCTAGGGTAAGGCCTAGATATTTAACTTCCGCTCTCCATTCTATATTTTGCCCATCCAGTTTTATGGTTCTAAGATTGGATTTTCTTTTCCTGGTAAATGCTACTAGGGTTGTCTTAGTGGGGTTGACATTGAGTCCCATCGATTGACACCATCTTTTTGTGAAGTTCAAACCTCTTTGAACTATGTCCCAAAGGCTATTCTCAAATTTGCCTCTTGCGTATATGACAATATCATCAGCATACCCTTGACAAGATATGCTTAGAGCCGTCAGTCCGCATAAGAGTTCGTCTGCCTCTTGTTATCAATTCCTTTATAAAAAATAATGGGAGTTGCAAAATGTTGTAATTTTTGTGATGGTTGGCAATATGATATGACGTTTCGCCACTAATCTTTGATTTGATGTAAATTCAAAATTTTAAATTCTATAGAAGATTGCGAGTTTTTTGAAACTGTCAAGTCCAAAATTTTACAGGACATTCTGTTAGAAGATGGAATGCAACATATTTGGTAAAGTATGGTGATGGTTTGTTGACCTTAAAAAATCATGGAGATTGGAAGTTTTCAACTGTAGCTGAAGGTTATATTGAATCGTCCTTCCATAAGCAGTTCATCAATGGACCTTTAGGTACACTAGATGATTTAAAGGAGATAATTAACTCTATAGTAACGCTAGAACTACTTATATTGAAAAAAAAAAAATAACTGCGGGGAGCTATACACAGATTTATAGTGCAATTCAAGATATAGGAAAACAACTTTTAACGTATTTATTATAAATTACCTCCCTGTATGATAATAGCAGAATGTAACTCTAATTTGAAATTGTTCCTGATACACAATACAAGTTTTAGTTAATCAGCTGTCATTAATAATTTTGAAAACGACATATTTTAATGTGACATTTATTATTTGCTAAAAATGTAAAATCATTAATTCAATCATTTAGATTATCATGAAGGCATCCTTATTTGAAGAATGATTTTGTGATACTATGCTGATAAATTTACCAAGAGGTCATAGTGATGGATAAAATCCTGTTAAAGACCCAATACTAAAACAGAAAAAATATATGTACTTACACAATATAGTAGCACCGCATTTCATAAATCAGAGACGATTAATTCTCCATTACTTAATGTATGATTGAACGAAATTGGAACAAATGTGAAGTTAATCAGCTGTCATCAATAATTATGAAATCAACATGTTTTAATGTTTTTTTCTCAGCATGTGAAGAAGCATTTAACGATGCGGCGAAAAATTAGAATTAAAGCGCAGAATTGCTTCCTAAAAAATATTATCTTTAAAAAGAAGTAAAACAAAAATATAAACTATAAATTAATCATAGAATAGAAGTGAACTTCTCAGCTGAACTTATTGGACTCTGAACTGATGCCTACTAAAATTTGCGACACTATTATGTAAAATTTCGACTTCAGTTTAATCACCACAAAGATCGGGGAATACTTGAAATGTAATACACAAGTAATTCCTCATTGTTATTTAATCAAGGAAAATCGCCAGATTTTGTGGCATTCTATAAGTTAATGATATCGTTAATATCATAATGTCGTTTAAACAATAAGTAAGCATTTAGATAAATATTTGTTGTTTTTCTTTTCATTTCTTGGAGATAATATTTATTGTGATAGATGTACAGTGTCCCTCTTAAATTATTACATCTCCTCAGAAAACTGTTGTCGTATTTTATTATTTTAACATGTTAACAGTTTATTGGCTATAATTTTCCCCGTGTTTAGTTTATGTGAACTTCGATATTGTAATATTTATAATTACTATTCTTTGAGTTTAGTAATCTTATTTATTGCCTTTTTCATTGTTGAGGGTCTCTGATGAAACTAATAAACTTAATAAAAGCTTAGTTTTGGGAAAAGAAATTTGTTTCTTCTTTGACCGCTATTCTCGGAAGCTTGATTTTAATTTGAATCTTAGTTTTTCGTGTTATAAATAAATTGTTAAATATTATAATAGCTTTATACATCTAATGCACAACTCTTGCTAACTTCATTGTAATTATGTAGACACTGATCGGTTTTTTTTTCTTATTTTTAACATTTGAATTGATTTGGCGTTTACTTGATGTAAATCCATTTTAATTAAATAAACAACAACTACGTTGTAAGATTTACACTTTATTAGTTTTTAACTATGACAGCTGTTTTTGCCGCACAGCGCTTCGTCAGATAGGTACAATCAACTGTTGATCTTTATTTAATTCTTATTTTTAATTAAATCCATTTGGTCTTCGGTTGATAATGGAAATCCACGTGTTCCCGAAACAATTGTCACAAAGTAATAAATTCTTATGTAGCGCGTAGTGATCGAATATTTTTGCAAAGTCAACGCTAACAACAAAAAGACTTTATGGAAGCGCTGATGTCATAAACCAGCACTTCACATCTTCCGTTAATAATCCAATTAAGAGAACACCACTACCTGCGAATGTTTGCTCCGATATATGGCCTACCTTTAGCTTCAAAAACCTACTTCCAGAAGATTTATACAAATCGCTAAATAGCATTAAGAGTAACGCCGTGGGTAATGATGAGATTAGTCTGCGGATGTTGAGGCTATGTGCTCCACTTCTTATTGAGTATATTTTGCATATTTTTAACTACTGTATCGATACCAGCACCTACCCCGACGCTTGGAAATCTGCAGTGGTACGACCTATTCCCAAGACTAATCATGTAGATAGTCTGAATGACTTACGACTAATAAATATTTTACCAACTCTCGGGAAAGTTTTTGAAAAGCTCATCAGCTGAGGGGGATTTATTGCTTCCAACAATATTTTGCCAGCTTATCAATCCGGATTCCGCTCGGGGTTTGGTTGCATTGCTGCATTAACGCATGTAGTCGACGACATACTCTATGAGGTAGACCAGGGAAAGGTGACTGTTGGATTTTAGTAGAGCCTTTAATACAATACATCACGAAACGTTGCTCTCAAATTTAAAATCCCACGGTATTTCGGATTCAAGCTTAGAATTGTTTCGTTCTTATTTGCGCAATAGAACACAGAGTGTTGTAATAGATTACAGGATATCCAAACCGGCGATGATAAATCATGGAACACCGCAAGGCGCAATTCTCAGCCCCATTTTATTTAATATGTACACTTCGCAGCTACCCCTAGTTCTGAACCACTGCAACTATCATTTATACGCTGATGATATCCAAGTGTATCTGTCGTTTAAGCAATCAAAGCTTCTGCAGGCCCAACAGCAATTAAATGATAATCTCGAACGAATATCAGAATTTGCAGAGAGTCACCAACTAAAAATAAACCCGTCCAAGTCACAGCTTGTACTATTCGGTCCACAAACGGCTCGTATCTACTCTGAGCGTAATTTTAAAATTTTTATTCGAGGGCAACAACTTGTACCGCAAAAGGTCGTGAAGAATTTGAGGATGCAAATAGATAACCGATTACGCTTTGATCACAACACCTCGCATCTCATTAGAAAAGGAATTTCAGCCTTAAAAGCGGTTTATATTAACCGAAATTGCTTTGATATCACCAGCAAACAGCTATTGTGTGAATCTTTGGTGCTTTCGCATTTTAATTACGGAGATGTACTATATGGTAGCTGTCTCACGCAAGAAGACTCGAGAAGAATTGAAGTGGTACAAGATTCCTGTTTACGCTTGACATATGGTATGTCATGATAGGAGGTATATTAGCCAAGCTTTGTTGGAGTCGCAGACCTTAAACATGTATAACCATCGAACACTTCATAGTGCTTCATTTTTTTTTTTAAATACTAGAAAGTAAAAAGCCTCAATATCTATACAGTAAACTACGTTTTCGGTGTAAGCATCGTAACATCAATGCTCGCAACAGACATCTGCTAACTATACCTAGGCATAGGACGGAAGTGTACAAAAGAAGTTATTCATATAATGCAGCTGCGATGGTGAACAAGTATATACTGGCAACGTACATTGGCATAACCCCCAGGATTTCTGCTTTGAGGCGTAGGATTATTGTTTATCGACCAGTGTGAAGGACGAGACTAGTGCTTGTGGAGGCGGATGCTTCAGGGTGGTGGTCTTGGTTTGCACCTGCAATGTGTTTTGTGTAATACAATGCATTCTTTTTTTATTATTATTATTTTTTTCTCTTATTATTAATACCTGTTTCATAGATTAAAGGAAGAACGCCAATGCAACAATGTATTGTTCTGTAAGCGATTAATCTTTTTGGCAATGTGTGGGTATAAATAGGTTAAAGTATTGTTGTAGCTGTTGTTTGTAATTACTCTATCATGCTACTGGCAATAAATACGTATTATTATTATTATATTCATTTGTCAATCACTGCGCTACAGTCCTTGTGATATCTTTGTAAATGTACAATCACTTCAAATAATAATGACATAAAGAAAATAATCCGTAAGAGAAGATACATTTCCTTTAATCTAGAGTAGTTTCAATATAAGAAATACATATTACGTCATCATAATGTCAACGTAGAATACGCGAACTGACGCTATCAGTGGCGGAGGTGATTTAAATTGACTGAGGTGCTTGAGAGAAAATGCACGCCAGTAACAGAAGTTACTACAGAAAAATAGCAAATCAAATTAATATGTAATAATAATGTTGAATAATTAATATTATTATTAATTAGTTATTGGGTACGTCAATATTTGGAAACCGTTCGTAAAAATATTTGGGTTAATAGAAATTACATAATAATTATAATACATCGTAATTTTCAATGAACAAAGAATGTTTTTAGATACATGGAACATGCACTAAGAAGGTAAAAATAAAACATTTAATTTTGTGCTTAAAATTATTTAATTTTAAATAAATTAGTATTTATTTGTTTATGTTCAAAAAAAATAAAGCACCAAAATAACCATCGTCATTTATTCAGGAATAAATATGAAATACAAAGTACAATGAACGATACTATATGGTGAAATATTATAATCAAATACACAAGTCCTTTCTAAAATACTATAGCACTGTCTTAAGAACAATAAACTATATTTTACAGTAAAAAATAAAACTAAGGGGTGTCTTTAAGAGTTAAAAGATCACGACACTGTATTCTCAGCATCATCGTCATACTCGTCATCATCATAAAAATCTTCATCAGTTTCTGATTCGCCAGTGTTCACAACAAATACCACCTCATCTGTTATCATATCCAACAGGTGCTCCGTTTCCAAATAGTCTTCTACAACTTTATCAACGTGGTTACAACAGATTCCCATTCTTCACGAGTTATAGAAGCAAATTTGTTTCTAGCTAATGCCTCCACATCGGCTAACTTAAAAGTAACATTTCTTGCAGCGACCCAGTTTTTTACAATAGCCCATATTTTCTCAATAGGGTTTAATTCGGGATGGTACGGTGGCAGCCTTAGAACACTATGGCCATGAGATGCTAGTAACTTATCTAATTTCAATTGTGGCGTTTCATTTTTATTTTTCTTTATTAGTTCATAAAGCTCTGGTTTTGTAAAGCTAGAATCAAAGAATATATTCCTTGCCGTCAACCACTCGATCATTTCAGCCTTTTTTGTTCCAGAAGTTGGGTCATAATGAAGTTTTACATTATGATAAGACGCATTGTCCACTATCAAAACACTTCTAGGTGGAAGATTAGGCACCAATTGTTTTGTCACCCATGTTAAAAAATTTGTCGCATTCATATCATCGTGATAGTCACCTGATTTTGTACCTTTAAGAATTTAATGGTGCTTTCATCTTAGAAATATCATAATTCTTGCTTTTCAGAGCATTTGAGAACAAAAATATTAATGATTACATAATAAACTATAATACATTCAAGGAGTACCATAATATTAGATGAATAACGAAGTTTTCATCCATTAATATAATAACTTCTACATACAATACATTACTAAATACCTGATCGAAACATAAGTAATCCGTTACCTATGAAGCCCATTTTACCACCAGCATGCACCATGATTAAGCGGCTGCCCTTCGAAATAGGTTTCTTCAGTCCTAACAGTGTACCATCTGACCATTTCTTCGGCTGTGTATGGGAACTATGAATGTATGACTCATCCGTAAATACTATTGGTCTATTTTCATGGAGGTAACCTTGTAGTTGGCGTAGATATTTTATGCGTTTAGCTCGTATATCGTAGCTTTCCATCAATAATTTCCGTTTATCAGAAGTTCTTTGCCACCTGCAAGTGAATAAATATATAAATTTACTGTCATACATTAATTTTCTGTATGAGTACATACTTAAATCCCATCTTTTTTAAAACATTTGAGAGAGTGGTCAAACCTCCTTCGAAGGATATACCATTTTCTTGAATTTTTTCATAAATTCCTATAATTAAATAATAATGCTGTTGTATAAACATTAACAGAAAGGAAATTATATTTTTGTACCTCTTATGGTAGGTCGTCTTTTTTCATGTATATAAAAATTATGTACAATAGTACGAATTGTTTGTTTATCTTCAATACGAAGGGTACTTTTTGGACTGGGGCGTGTTCGTTTTCTGCCAGGGCTACTAAAAGAGGTAGCTCTTCCTGCATCTACATCCTCGGCTTCCTTGACAATACTTCTGTATGTAATGTCAGATATTCCCGTTGCTGCAAGTAACCTCTCTTTATAGTGCGACAAAGGTATTATTGGAGCATTATTTGCAGCTTCTTCCTTCATAAATTTTAATACATGCGCAATGATTTCCCTTCCCTGGCTATGAATTATTTTGCCTTTCACGCCAACTTTCTTTGGTGTTGATGCGACTGTTTCAGCCATCATAAGCTTATAACTGATTATAAAAGAGATTTCTATAAAAAAAATCTTATGCAATGCAGTCAACTTACCACTATCTATAAACGAAGTATGAGATGTCTTGAAAAAGACACTTATTTATATGAAGTAGGTAACACTAGATAATAATAAATAACACACGGTAAAAAAGCGATCAACTCCCACAAATTCAGAGACAGACACTAATTTGAATTTTGACAGATGCGAAATTGTCGACTGACGACGCCGCTGAATTCAAACACCCCTATAGCTGGCATAATGGACTCATCCGACGACTCCAGCGCCCAAAACGGATATGACGTAATATGTATTTCTTAAATTGTGACTACTCTACTAACGATGCCGTTTGTAGAGATTCTAATTTTTTTTTTTGTTTTTGGCGGAAAACAACCAAGATTAAATTCGGAAAACATAAATCTTTAAAAGAGCTTGCGCGAATTTGTATTTGCTTTCAAATAAGTAAAAAATTCTTTGTTCTTAAAGTATTTTAATAAATATAATTTTACCTCGTCGTCACAAAACAATGATAATGTCCTTCTACCTGCTAATCCGAATTGAGCCGAAATACTTGCTTTGCCGGTATTGAAAATAGTACATGTTGATATTTGGCCGATGCAAGCAAGAGACATTATTTAAGCGGGGCACTGTACATTTATAGATTTTTATCGTCAAGTAGATAAGACGTTAAACTTAAAAATTACTGATCTGGCGGTCAGTGTTATTGGTGCAAGCTGTTTGAGCACCGACATGGCCTCAACGGTGGATTTAGGTGCTAATTTGGCGAGTGCGTATTTGAACTCGATATTAACAAAACGAAAGTGCAACTTGTCCGCTATCAAAGAAGAGAACGAACGCTTAAAAATGGAATTAAAGCAAACCCGTTGTGAATTAGACGCGATTGTTCGCGAAAAACAAGAGATAAATTCTGGTGGTAGTGCGTTTAACGGTAAAGGTGAAAAGTTAGAAACCTCCAGCTTGAACGAGAGAATTAAAATGTTGAACGAAGAAAACTTCCAATTACATTGTACATTAGATAAAATGGAAAAGGAGAAAGATTATATCATCGAATCTTCCAAATATCAACTTAAAACAAAGACAAGTCAAATTGAAAGCGAGGCTAATCGCAGAAGCAATCTAGAGTGCACTAATAAACAATTACATTTAGAAATATCAGCATCAAAGGGTAAACTAAACAAGGTGGAACAAGAACTGAATGCTAAGTGTAGTGCATGGAACTTTGCGAATAGACTTCAAGAGGAATTAAATCGCAAGAATGGAATCATTGATAAATTAGAATTGGACCACGAAAAATTAAAAAAGGATTTTGCGAAACAAGTTGAGGATATCGATCAGCTAGAGGATGAACTGGATGAAAAGAGAGAGGATATTGAAGAGATGAATATCCGGATAACGGACCAAATCACCAAGATAAACAATCTCAAGAAACACAACTACGGCATGAACAAAAAAATAACTTCATTGAAAGCGGAAAACAATAGTCTCAGCAATAAATTGACACAAAGCGATGACAACGTGGAACACCTGCGAAAGCTGCTGCGAAAGAAAGAGCTTCGAATAGCAGATGAAACCAAAACGAAGAATAATCTTAAGATAGAAAATAAAACCCTAACATCTAAAGTATCGAATTTACAAACGAATTTGGCAAATATAGAAACTGAATTGGCGAAAAGACTTGACGACATGCATTATTTGCGAGGACTCCTGCAAGAGAAAAATCTTGAGGTATCCACCCAAAATACGAAGAATATCAATCTTCAGGAAGAAAATAAGAGCTTAAGATCAGAAATATCAAAATTCCAAACGGACAATACAAAACACATCCAGGAGAAGAAAACGTGGAACTCTAGATACGAAGATCTGCATAATGAATTGTCAAAATGCAAAATCGAGCTAGAGAGATACAAATCTTGTAACGTAGCGGTGAAGATGTTTGAACTAAACGAAAAAATGGAAAATTTATGCATTGACATCGAATCTGCGACCAGAAACCTTTCCAAACAAGCCTACACCGACCTCAGAGCCCGCATTAATAGCGAGATAAATGAAATGGCTGACGAATACAAGCAAATGATTGCCGACGTTGAAAGTCACCACTTGATCATGCCCAATAATAATTTCGCTGTCTTCTTGGCTAAATATCGAAAAGTTCGATATGAGAATGAAACTGCGTTGAAGGCGTCATTCAGAAATGTGTACGATATCGAGCAAAAATTGAAAGCATCCCATTGTAAAATGGACGAAGTAGTTAAAGTTGTGGATGAAACCCAAGAGTTCATCGACAGGAATTTGGAAGCATTATCTCCCTTGATTGTGATGGCTTTGGACTGGGAAGTAATAGAAGAAGAGGATATATATAAGCAAGCCAAGGCTGCATATGAAGAAGCAAAAAATTTCTTCAGTAATGTGCTCGAGGATTCGCAACGGTGTTCCAATACAGTGCCAGTTGTGGAGTGCCGTATAGTGTTACCACCTGAAAATGTGAAAAGACATAGAGTAAGACCAAAAAGAAATAGAAGAAAATAGACACTATACTAACTAATACTTGCGTATACATTAAAAAAAAATTGGTAAAATTCCTGTACAAATTTGGGGTAATTCTCTGCCTCTAAAACCGTATAGGTATTTTACTTTCAGAAGTAATACTTCTAACTATATTTTTTTTTATGTAGCCCAAAGTATTCATAGTGAAATTTAGAAATGTGGGTAACTTTTCCAATTTTTTTTTTTCACGTAGTCTGGAATACTCACAAGTAAAGTTTCTAAGCTAGTACAGTTTCCATAGGAGCTTCACTTGTTTAAAAGTAGAATTATAAAGAAAAATTCAGTATTTCTGATTTTTTTTCCTAACACAAAGGAAAATATCGTCGAAATGAGATAAGTTCCTTTACTTATCACTTGAAAATTACTTTGTTTTTAACTGTAATTTTTCAAATTGTAAGAAATTTTAAGTTTTTCCCGAAATATATTAGCATTTTTCTTAGTAGTATTACAATGTTAGAGATTTTTTCTAAGAAAAAGAAATTTTTGTAAAAAAAAATAAATATTTAGTCTGGGAGTACAAATCGCCATTTGTTTTTTACATATATGCACCACTTTACTTATTAAACACAGCATACGTGGTGACGCGTTCGCGCTCTTTCTCTTGATTGGCTGAAAAGTTACGAGGCAACCTAGTATATACGGATCTTGATTTGCTGGTACACCGAGAAACTCTAAATTTCAAAATTTAAAATAGGCGCGCTACAATGTATTAACTAATTTTTGGTAATTTTACCCTATAGGTTAGTGGAATTTTAAACAGAAATTGCAAGCATTTTTTAGTGTGAGTAAAAATTTTATAGAAGATTGCGAGTTTTTTGAAATTGTCAAATCCAGAACTTTACGGGACATTGTTTTAGAAGATCGAGTGCAACATATTTGGTAAAGTATGGTGGTGATTTGCTAACCTTAAAAATCATGGGGGTTGGAAGTCTTCAATTGTAACTGAAGGTTATATTGAATCCTTCTCCCATAACCAGTTCATCGATGGTGCTTTGGGTACACTAGATGATTTAATGGGGAAATCTTTCAACAAACTAGTGAAAGAAAAGGAACCATATAGTAACGCTAGACTGTTATATAATGCACTTTATTTTAACTAATAATGACAATGACAAGTTTACAAAAATGGCTTGCTTAATTATTGTTTAACACTGACAAAACTGCTCATGTTATAAGAACTACTTACATTGAAAAAAATTACTGCGGAGAGCTATAGGTACACAGATTTATAATCCATTTCAAGATATAGGAAAACCACTTTTAACGTATTTATTATAAATCATCTCCCTGTATGATAATAGCAGAACGCAACTCTAATTTGAAATTGTTCCTAATACACAATGCAGGTTTTAGTTAATCAGCTGTCATTAATAATTTTGAAATCGACTTATTTTAATGTGACATTTATTATTTGCTAAAAATGTAAAATCATTAATTCAACCATTTAGATTATCATGAAGGCATGGCCTCATCCTTATTTGAAGAATGATTTTGTGATACTATGCTGACAGAGGCTCTGCTCCGATAAGCCATTGAAAAGTGCCCCTAAAGTTATCGGACTGAAATTAAAGCCAATGAGTACCACTGTCACACATACTGTAAATACCAAAAATTAGCTCCATCGATGTCACCCCATTCGAGATATTAGCATAAGGGTGGAAAAATTCAATATTTTTTTCTCAGGAATTACTTAAGCTATCACGTTCAAAAAAATTATGTAAGTAAACACTGATTGGACATTCTATAAAAAATCAAAAACTAATTCCCTCCACTCAGTTCAAAGTTATTATTATTTTCTCCTTTTTAGGGGTGGTTTTTTTGAGTTTGGTTCAAGGTGCCAACTGGGCTGTTTGTTATATTAGGCCGTGTGCATTTAGTTTTATTATATATTTTTTTCAGTTTTTTCTGTGTGGTAGAACATGTAAATAAAAAATAAAATCTCTTTGAATGATTTTAGTACGAACAATTTGTTATTGATTATTTTGGGGTTAAACTAATTATTCTGTTAGATATTTATTGTTCTAGTAACAACATAATTCTATTCACATTTGTTATTGCAACAAGCTATGTATTTATAGTTGTTATGATTTTCTTATTGTTGAACAGAATTGCTATTCGTATTTTACTTTTGTTCTTACTGCCAAATAGATATATACATTTATTATATGTATTTCTTTAATCAATGTTCTGAGACGTGCATAATATGACAGTTATTTGATTGTGAGAGTTTGGAGCCTGTTGTACAATGTAATTTATCTATGTAGAATAAACAGCAGTGCTGTAGAAAGTAAGTTAAAATATGTTCTCATATACGTGTATTAATCGCGGTGGTTTACTAATAAAAATATCGGGAAGAAAAAAACTTAAACAAATAAATAAACGATGAAGATAGTAGAAATACTTATTTGGAGCTATTCATTCTTCCCAGAAGAATCAGTGAAGGTTGCAAATCAAGATTATACTTCTCAGTTCATATGACATCACTTGTAAAGAATTTATTAGGAAGAAAGTATATAGTAAACCCAAATGCAGGCATTACTATACAGCAAAAAGTCAAGTTGGAACCTTAAATTCAAAAAACTACCGCCAAAGAGAACTTTGAACTTCGTGTACGGAGCTAAATGTTATCAATATAAAGATCATGAATTCATATATATTAATAACAAATGTAACAACAGATAATATATTATATAATAATACATTACTTATTATTATTTATTCTTACAGAATTCTTACAGAATTTTTTTTATAGCTCAGTGCTTTCATAACTACTAGGACTGAAATGTACAACATATAAATAATCCTGAAACCGCTCTATGATTTTCCTGTTTTATTTGCATGTTCTACCACACATAGAGAGAATTTGAACCCAAACACATACATTACTACATAACAAAAAATCAGATTGACACATTAAAGTATAATCAAAGAAAAACCGCCCTTCAAAAAGGGAAAATAACAATGACTTTCAACTGCGTGTACGGAAATAAATATTATTTTGTTGTTATAATTTTCTTTTTTATTTTCGATACTTTATAACTACTAGGCTGAAACATACATACAGATAATCCTGAAATTGATGGATGAACAATTGTTTTAACCCTAAAATAAACAACAACAAATTGTTCTTACTAAGATCATTCAAAGAGATTTTAAATTTTATTTACGTGTTCTTAAGTACATACGGTCTAATATAACAAAAAGCCAAGTTGGCACCTTGAACCAAACTCAGAAAAACCACCCCTAAAAAGGGGAAAATAATAATAACTTTGAACTGAGTAGAGGGAATTAGTTCTTGATTTTTTATAGAATGCCCATAGTCAGTGTTTACCTACATATTTTTTTTGAACGTGATAGCTTAAATAATTTCTGAGAAAAAAATATTGATTTTTTCACCCTATGCTAATATCTCGAATTGGGTGACATCGATTGAGCTAATTTTTGGTATTTACAGTATGTGTGACAGTGGTACTCATTGGCTTTAATTTCAGCCCGATAGCTTTAGGGGCACTTTTCAATGGCTTATCGGAGCAGAGCCTTTACCAAGAGGTCATAGTGATGGACAAAATCCTGTTAAACACCTAATACTAAAACAGAAAGAATATATGCACTTAAACAATGTAGTAGCACCGCATTTCATAATAATAATAATAATAATAATAATAAACTATATTTGTCCAACAGTATTACACTATTTACAGGACAACAAATAAACTAAACTGTGTATACATTAACGTAAGAAGTAAGAATGGTTGCCTTCATAAATGAGAGACGATTAATTCTCCATTACTTAATGTATGATTGACACCCCGGTAACGGAATTGATCGAAAATGTGACTTTAGTTAATCAGCTGTCATTAATAATTATGAAATCAACATATTTCAATGTTTTTTTTTTTCTGAGCATGTGAGGAAGCAATTAACAATGCGACGATAGATTAGAATTAAAGTGCAGAATTGTTACCTAAAAATATTATCTTTAAAAAGAAGTGAAAAAAAATATATAAACAATGAATTACTGATGCCTAGTAAAATTTGAGACACTATTGTGTAAAATTTCGACTTGAGTTTAATCACCACAAAAATCGGGGAATACTTGAAATGTAATACACAAATAATGCCTCATTGTTATTTAATCAAGAAAAATCACCAGATTTTGTGGCATTCTATAAGTAATGTATCTATTATAAATGCTAAGATAATGATATCGTTAATATCACAATGTCGTTTAAACAATAAGTATTTAGATAAATATCGGTTTTTTTTTCTTTTTTCATTTCTTGGCGATAATATTTATTCTGATAGATGTACAGTGTCCCTCTTAAATTACATCTCCTCAGAAAATTGGTATGTTGTCTAATTTTATTATTTTAACATGTTAACCTCGCGTAAGAATTTTTTTAGGCAACGTGAAAGATAAACCTCGTCTCAATGAAAAATCGGGCATTTACAAAATCAGTTGTAGTGGGCGTGATAAAGTTTACATTGGGCAAATAAAGCGTACGATTAGAACCAGGTTTAAGGAATATATAGCAAGTTATCGCTATGGGAGGCTTGAATCATCCAGCGTTGTGCAACATATAAACGATATACATAACCTTGAATTGGTGAAATGTGTATAATCACCGAAAGAATTAGACGTATACGAAACCATATATATGAGAAAATATTTAAATAACTTATTGAATCGGGAACTGACAGCTCTCCACCACTCAATTTTGATTGATTCATGGAAGTAGAATGGTTCATATTTGTCGCTAACTCTTGGTATTTCGGAGGGTCAAGTAAACGTAAAAAAAGGCACTTGCAAATATAACATTACCTAATGCAGTGCCAAAGTACTGTGCAATGCTATTACTTGTGAACGCTACATTACGGCACATTCGATTTTAAGATGTCCTTTATATTACCCTTAATAATTAAGAATGTTACAATTTGAGTTCACAATCTTTAACTTATTTTTCTACGTTTATTGCACCAGTTGTATAATTGCCAGTTTACCGTTCTGTGTTAAGCTTTTGTATTCATTTTAGAAACATCTTGTAGTTAAATTGTCAGTTATGCTATTTCCCAAGTCGACACGTACATTTCCTGTTGTCTGCCGCTGCATCCAATTATGCTATGCCGACTTGTTTTTTCTGTTTGTTTATAATAGCCATACTACAACAAACTACACGAATCAGTCGAACATAGCTTAACTTTGCCGATCCCGGCTTTTCAGTGTTATAAATATACCTTCCAAGAGAAGTTGAAGACAGAATCAATCTGTTGTCTGACGGATTGTACTTCCGCTGTACATGGCGTTAAGATAATTACTTGTCTTAAGATAAAATCAGAATAAATCCCATTCATTCATTCATTAAAGTTAGGGTGGGCACTTAATGTCCGGGCACTTGAGCTAGGTGCTCATTGTACCATCTCTATTAATTCTCTTATTTCCACTCGAGCAGATTGGTGTTCTCTATAAAACCCAGTATTTTAATTAATTGTTTATTTAATTCTTATTTTTAATTAATTCATTTAGTCTTCTGTTGATAATGGAAACCCACGTGTTCCCGAAACAATTGTCACAAAGTAATAAAATGTTATGTAGCGCGTAGTGATCGGATATTCAGTTGCCGATTACTACGCTACAGTCCTTGTGATATCTTAGTAAATGTATCAATTTAAATAATAATGATGTAAAGAAAATAATCCATAAGAGAAGATACATTTCCTTTGATCTACTAACAATGCCGTTTGTAGAGATTCTAAGAATTATTATTTTTTTTGTTTAATCCTTTGGCGGAAAACGATTAAATTCTGAGAACATAAATCTCTAAAAGAGTGTGTGCGAATTTATATTTGTTTTCAAATAAGTAATATTCTTTGTTCTTAAAATATTTTAATAAATATAATTTTACCTTGTCTTCACCAAACAATGATAATGTCCTTCTACCTGCTAATCTGAATGGAGCCGAAATACTTGCTTTGCCGGTATTGAAAATAGTATCGGTATTTGGCCGACGCAAGCAAGAGACATAATTTAAGCGGGACACTGTACATTTTTTTATGATTTTATCGTCAAGTAGATAAGAGGCTAAACTTGAAAATTACTGATATGGTAATCAGTTGCTAATTTGGCGAGTACATATTTGAACTCGTAAAAAAACGAAACTGCAACTTGTCCGCTATCAAAGAAGAGAACGAACGCTTAAAAATGAGATCAAGGCGAAGTAAAATAGACGCGAATGTTCGCGAAAAACAAGAGATAAATTCCGGTGGTAGTGCTTTTAACAATAAAAGTGAAAAGTTAAAAACCTCAGAATCCAGCTTGAACGAAGAAAACTGCCAATTACATTGGACATTACATAAAATGGAAAAGGAGAAAGATTATATCATCGGATCTTTGAGACATGAACTTAAAACAAAAAGAAATCAAATTGAAAGCGAGGCTAATCTCAGAAGCAATCTAGAGTGCACTAATAAACAATTACATTTGGAAATATCAGAATTAAAGTGTAAACTAAACAAGGTGGAGCAAGAACTGAATGCTAAGTGTAGTGCATGGAACTCTGCGAATATCAGATTTCAAGAGGAATTAAGCAGCAAGAATGGAATCATTGATAGTTTAGAATTCCACCACGAAAGATTAAAAGAGGATATTGAAGAGATGAATATCCGGATGACGGACCAAATCACCAAGATAAACAATCTTAAGAAACACATCAACGGCATGAACAAAAAAATAACCTCATTGAAAGCGGAAAACAATAGTCTCAGCAATAAATTGAAAATGGAACGTGAAAATTCGCAATTAAAATTGGCACAAAGCGATGACAACGTGGAACACCTACGAAAGAAAAAGCTTCGAATAGCAGATGAAATCAAAACAAATAATAATATTAAGATAGAAAATAAAACCCTAACATCCAAAGTATCGAATTTGCAAACGAATTTGGCAAATATAGAAACTGAATTAGCGAAAAAACTTGATGACATGCAATATTTGCGAGGACTCCTACAAGAGAAAGATCTTGAGGTATCGACCCAAAATGCGAAGAATATCAATCTTCGGAGAGAAATTAAAAGCTTAAGATCAGAAATATCAAAATTCCAAACGGACAATACGAAACACATCCAGGAGAAGAAAACGTGGAACTCTAGATACGAAGATCTGCATAATGAATTGTTAAAATGCAAAATCGAGCTAGACAGATACAAATCTTGTAACGTAGCGGTGAAGATGTTTGAACTAAACGACAAAATGGAAAAATTATCCACTGACATCGAATCTGCGATCAGAAACCTTTCCAAACAAACCTACACCGACCTCAGAGCTAGCATTAATAGCGAGATAAATGAAATGACTGACGAATACAAGAAAATGACTGCCGACGTTGAAAGTCACCACTTGATCATGCCCAATAATAATTTCGCTGTCCTCTTGGCTAAATATCGAAAAGTTCGATATGAGAATGAAACTGCGTTGAAGGCGTCATTCAGAAATGTGTACGATATCGAGCAAAAATTGAAAGCATCCCATTGTAAAATGGACGAAGTAGTTAAAGTTGTGGATGAAACCCAAGAGTTCATCGACGTGAATTTGGAAGCATTATCTCCCTTGATTGTGATGGCTTTGGACTGGGAATTAATAATAGAAGAAGAGGATATATATAAGAAAGCCAAGGCTGCATTTGAAGAAGCAAAAAATTTCTTCAGTAATGTACTCGAGGATTCGCAACGGTGTTACAATACAGTGCCAGTTGTGGAGTGCCGTGTAGTGTTACCACCTGAAAATGTGAAAAGACCTAGAGTAAGATCAAGAAGAAATAGCAGCAAAATAGACACTACTAACTAATATTTGTGTATACACTAAAAAAATTGGTAAAATTCCTGTCCAAATTTGGGGTAATTCTCTGCCTCTAAAACCGTATAGGTATTTTACTTTCAGAAGTAATTCTTCTAACCATATTTTTTTTTTATGTAGCCCAAAGTATTCATAGTGAAATTTCGAAATGCGGGTAACTTTTCCAATTTTTTTTCACGTGGTCTGGAATACTCTCAAGTAAAGTTTCTAAGCTAGTGTAGTTTCCATAGGAGCTTCACTTGTTTAAAAGTAGAATTACAAAGAAAAATTCAGTATTTCAGATTTTTTTTCCTAACACAAAGGAAAATATCGTCGAAATGAGATAAGTTCCTTTACTTATCACTTGAAAATTACTTTGGTTTTAACTGTAATTTTCCAAATTGTAAGAAATTTTAAGTTTTTCCCGAAAGATATTAGCATTTTTCTTAGTAGTATTACAATGTTAGAGATTTTTTTCTAAGAAAAAGAAATTTTCCCATTAATATTCATGCAAAATACGTATATTGTGGGAAAATTTCTAACATTTCGAAATTTTCCTTAAAGGCCCCGATAAGCCATTGAAAAGTGCCCCTAAAGCTATCGGGCTGAAATTAGAGCAAATGAGTACTACTGTCAGACATACTGTAAATACCAAAAATTACCTCAGTCGATGGCATCTCATTCGAGATATTAGCATAAGGGTGGGAAAATTAAATATTTTTTCTCAGTAATTACTTAAGCTATCACGTTCGAAAAAATTATGGGTTATAGTAGCAAATACCTTAAACTTATTCTACAATTACAGAAATGTTCTACATTGCAGGCTTAGTTATTAAATATTTATCTATAAATGCCAGAAATTACCCCAAAATCATACAGGAATTTTACCAAAAGTTTTTTAGTGTATAGTGGGTAATATGACTTTACAAAATGATTTGTTGTCGTGTGGTAAGCAAATTCTGTAATGGGCTATCGTTGTTTCTCATTAAGATATGCCAAAAGATAGCTTACATGCATTGCTATCAAATGATTTTTCTGTAATAAAAACCTTAATATTAAAAAGTTACTACGGTGGTCAATAACTTTACAGACAGTATATAATTCCTTCAAGGGTTTTTTTGTTGGGCAATCTAGATTTATATTGTATATCATTTAAGGACCTACCTATATGCTTATAATATCATTTCAAAGTTACTTAGAACCTCAATGAATGTATAAACTTATAACAACGATTTTAATGTATTCAATAGGAGTCTATTAATAAATTCAAGGTTAGAGCTATAATAAAGCGTTTATTTTTTGAGACGGTACACTAAGGATAATAAATTATCGAACCTGCTATTAGCTATTAGATTTGTTAATTCAGAAAAGTTTATTTTACTTTTCAAACTGATTTTTTTGTTGCATATCTGTATGTACAATTTAGAAATATGTATAATATTCGAAAAAAGAATCAAATACAGCGACATTTGTAAATATAATTCACGTAGACACACATAATAAAACACAAGAGTTAAGAAAAATGTTTAATTTTAATTTAATATTTCCAATATCACAAGGGTACGGTATACCGTTTCAGTGAATATTAATCAGGAAGCCGTATTTACTTCAAATTACGACTGTATAAGATAATAGCACAGGGAAATTTTAATTCTAAATTATTTTTAATATAAGCACAGTGAAATCAGCATATTTTAATGTGACGTTTATGGATCATTAAAATTAATTCTCCATTATTTAATAGAGGGTTAACGGCTTGATTAACAATAATAGTTTAATTAACCAGTTCTAGTTGCAATTTTGAAATTAGGATTTTCTCTCTACCAAAATCTACAGTTTTGCTTTGTAGCTTTCCCATTGGCTGTAAATCAATTGAAAGAAATAATGTAGCATTTTGCAGAAATTTCGATTTATAGACTGATTTCCTCCTACACATAACCAAAAGTCTAAACGCGGAGCATCATCACCATTTCATAATTCATGCATAAATGATAAATTGATTTATAAGGTTTAATTTTGTTTTCTTTAAGAATTCTATGTAAGTGTGATTTGCTAATTAACTAATTTAATAACTGTGAGAATACCTATTTCATAAGGATAATTTTGGATTTGTTTCTACAGAATCTGGAGCCAGTATTGTAGCAGCATCTTCATTCTGTATACCTTTTCTTTCCTTAATGACATGTACGCTGCCTGGTGTTGTAAAATTAGCATTACTATTAAATAAGTCTCAATAAATATTAACAAATACGTATAGTCTGTCCATAGATATTTACTCACTCCTTGGGCGCACGGATTATTCACATGGACGTATTCACAACGATTATTATACTAAACGTCTATTACAAAAACATTTATATTCCATTTTAAAATATATATATAATATTAAATAAGTCTCAATAAAGATTAACAAATAAGTATAGTCTGTCCATAGATATTTACTCACTCCTTGGGCGCACAGATTGTTCACATGGACGTATTCACAACGATTATTATACTAAACGTCTATTACAAAAACATTTATATTCCATTTTAAAATATATTGGTATGCATACATATGTAGGGGAGGGTGGGACAAGGACATCGTCTTATCTACAAAACGGCAGTAAACATCTGTCAAATAATAGCAGTCCTAATATTGACAAGTGCTGTTTTATGTTTGTTGTAATGTAGGAAACTTTACTAGTTGTAATAAAAAAGTTATTGCTGTTTGTGCGTGAACTTTGCAATTTCCAGAATTTCGTTATTATTTTGATGGTGAGGTCAACGGCCAGTATCGGAGCATAAGTAAATTATTTACAACTATACTTTTTTGTGCTTATTAATTGACATGTATTGCATGTATTTTCTATAGTGTGTTATTTGTTTATTTCAAATATTTAATATGTTATTATAACATAACCAGAAAATGTCCCAAAGAGGCAAGATGGGGCTATTGGTATGGGCAAACATGGGGACATCATTATCTCACTCTTTAATCTGGTCCGTTACGCCTGGATATGCCATTATGCTTTCTCGAAGACATAATGCCTATTTCTCATGTTAGGAATAAAGTACAGGTTCAATCAAAGCGTAACAAGGGAAAGACAACAATCCTCACAAGCACTACGTATAAAAATCTGCTACAAGAAAATAGAAGTCTGGAGAATCCCTAAGGCAACTAGAAGTGCTGAGGGAGAGTTAAAGGAAAAAAAATTGACAAAGAAGACAACAGAAGAGATCAAGAAGCCGAATTTTATAAGCAAAGCAAAGAGGTAGATTTTTAGAAAACGTCAAGGAAATAATCAAGTTCTTCTGTTGAGGAAGATGACGCTCAATGTTAGTATTGTAAGGGGAAGTATTGATACAATGCCATGGATAGCGAGGTTGGGTACATGGTGACTGTGCGAATAACGTGGATGAATTCGTCTTCCATCGTCTCAATTGTGAAGATTAAGTTTAATATTCTTATCGTTATTGTTTTGTTTTTTTTTTATTTTAAGTAGTTCCGCTTTAAAGAGTTTAAGCTTTGTTCCTGCATGTTTTTAAGAATATTTTAAGAATCTATTTTTTTTTACCTATAACCTAGATTTATGGTACGACCCATTCTTAACTCACCTGGACCCAGTATTGCCAACTTGGTGAATTTTCCACTAAATCTAGTGTATTGAAAGCACGTCTGGTGTACACAAATCATATTCTAGTGGCTAGTGAAAAGTTTAGTGGATTTTCTTTAATTTTAGTAATAAATCTAGTGAATTTATTAAACACGAAAACTAAATTACATCAAACTATAGGAAAACCAAGTAGCGTCACTCTCGCCAAGATAAATTTCAGTCGCCATTTTATTTTGTACCGTATAATGTCTACATTGTCTACTATTTCTATTCTAAGATATGGAATCTAGATAAGTCTTTCGTAATTTAGCTTTCTTCTCGAATGTTAGAGTGTATATTCGTTTATATGGGAATGATTTTAATTTTAATTCTAACATACATATACATTTTCAAAATTTCGCGCGCAATGTACAAAATAAAATGGTAGGAGGTCACCAAAAATTTTCCCTAAAAACCTACTTATAAAAACGTGAGTGACGGTACTTGGTTTTCCTATACTTTGATTGCAATATGTAAATAAATAAATAAAAGTACAAAATAAAATAATAAAATAAACACGGTTATAGTTGTATATTGTTGTAAATTATTAATATTTGACGACTACCTAATAAGTGTTGTATTAAACTCATAAAAAATTATAATAACAAATGAAATAAAAGGAGAATTTTTAGTAAAAAACTATTAATTACTTAAATATATAAAAATTTTTTTTTTGTTTTGCTTAAAATACTTTATAAAGTAATTCCTTTCCCAATTCTAGTGATTTTCTGGTGGAATTATAATCCCAATGTAGTGAAATATGTCTTCTGTCAATTGGCAATATTGTCTGGAACCCCATCTTGCCCCCATGGTGGGGCAAGATGGTGTATTTACACATGTCTTTTCAAAATTTTCTCACAACATCAAGAGTACCCATCGAAAAATTGTAAATTCATCCATCAGCAGATAAATGTTTAAAGATTACAACAAGCGTACTTGGAACCTTGTATATCAATTTGCAATCCTGATGCAGTGTTCTAAAGCTTAATGTTCCACCTTCCCCTACTTAGATTTTTAAGGTAAATATATGTTTTACTTAAATAATATAATTGGTGTATTCCTAATTGTAATTGTAACTTATCGGCTAAAAGTACTCGCCCTGTATATATTATAGTAATAGTATACTCAGCGACATTAGAAGTTTTACACCCAGACGAAAATTGTTCAACTTGATTTCAAGCAAGCTGTGGTAAAAATTATTACAGACTTTAAAAGTGATTTTGTTATATCTTGAAATTCACTATAACTATTAAACTTTTTGACCATTTGTTGTATGTGCCCACTGTCCGCCGCTTCGTAATTAAATCAAAAAGAAATAAAATTAAATACGTTACGCTACACCAACGTTGTCAGCAAGAACTCACTCAGTTGTTCAACGAGTGCTCATTGGGCGAGCGCTAAAAATAACCCACAAGTAGGTAGATTTAATAATTCTTTCTTCATCATTGTATAATTTACCAATTACGAGAGATTGTCGAGCGCATTCGTTGCCGTAAAGCTCAACGTTAACCTCCATTTAATTGGCCCGCTTTAATTCATGTAAATTGAGCGATATACACGGCAGCCCGGTGCGAACACGAACGCGGACAAATAGTCGAACATCACATTAAGACGCGAGACATCTTTGAGGGCGATCGGGAGATTACGCGCAAGTTTTCTGCTGCCGTCACGTCGGCTAAAATGTAACGTAATCGCGTGTCGTACAGATGGCGTCGCGATGGACGCAGTATCTCAACGTTAATGGCGAGTAGAAGGTCTTGCCTGGAATGCAACGGCTCTGGTATTTCGGAGATTAATGTTCCACGTCGGATTACTTCGTAAATACCAACAGCGGTGCGTGATTAAAGATTAATGAGACATGTCGTATGAGCATGTGTATGAGGCACAGCAAGTAATAAATAGCTCTTATACAAGGTGTTGCATAGAGAAGGTATCTGATTTAGGAAGATCACTAAAAATTAAGATCATAATGCGTGTACAATAATGCTCTATTGATAATATTTTTGCTTGTAATCACGTAGGTTGTAGGAAACCACTAAACATGCTGCTGTGTACAGAAGGTACAAAAGAAAATGCAAAATTTATTTATAAAAATGAAAAATCAATTAACTAGCTCAGCGGATAAAAAAACTTGAAGGGCGCAAAAGAACAATTAAACTCAGGATTACCCTCGCCATAAAACTTATCACGAAAAGTAAAAAGTGGGTGAAAGAAATCTGACTTTCTTTAATGACCCCAAAAAAATGAAAAAGGTTTAATCGAAAATAAAAGAACAGAATTTAGAATGACGTTAATAAACAATTAAAAATTTATTATAAAAAAAAACATTTTTTATTACAAATTGCAGAAAAATTAAACTTTGGACTTAAGGTCCTGGACGAAATCAAAAACTGCAAGAATCTACTTTTAAAAAGGACAATGCAAAATCCTTTAACAAACAAAAGACAAATTTGTTCAAGAAGATAATTCTTTTTTCACAACAATCCACGTGGTTTCAAAATTTAAAACAACCTAAATTAATTTAAACGTGGACAGAACAAGTAAATTTACAAAATTGAAATTTAAATACAAGCACAATGCTTCTAATCACCCAAACGCGATGATTAATTATAATACACAAATCAGCAAAACTTAAAACGAACAAAATTTAACTTTTTAAACTTAAGATATCTTCCAGGAACAAATATAATAACTGATCTTATACCTAAATTGGTACACAGCAATCAACCAATTATTATTTATGAGTCCTAGATAGGCGATATAAATCGCAATAAACGAACAAATAAATAAAATAAAATAAAAAGAAAAACCAAAATGGCAGCAATGAAAATAAAATTACTTACTCGGCATCTCG
The DNA here is from genome assembly GCA_004143645.1 of Protaetia brevitarsis. Lineage (NCBI taxonomy): Eukaryota > Metazoa > Arthropoda > Insecta > Coleoptera > Scarabaeidae > Protaetia > Protaetia brevitarsis. The sequence continues at coordinate 16,433 of RXPK01001379.1, read as the reverse complement.
TCAAAGAACTGACTTACAAGGTTAAACACAGTCGCATATGTATAAAATACAACAGCTCGTGCGCTGCACCTAAGCACAATGATCATCAAAACAACACAGAAACACTGATACTAACAAGAAGAAATCTAATTACTTACGGTCTGCTTCATACCAGTAACTTATGAAATACTTATGATAATTAAACTGAAGTAGTAAACCAAAGAATATATGCAGTTGCGGTAAGTAAAAGATTTACTCATGTCAGTAGATATATTGCTATAAGTGAACTATTCTATAATGGCTATCACACTTCATTATTACTCAATTAAGCAAGCTATTTGGATTACTTGGATAAGAAACAGTATCATAATGCACGTTCACTAAATACCTGATAATATAAAAGGTAATGGTTGCTATAATATGCAATATACTTACCTTAATTTGTGTTCACTATATGGTAGTGCAGAAACGAGGAAGTTTAGTGAATATTTAATATAAATTATAATAATAAAGCAGTATTATTAGTAATAGTTTTATTTTGTATAGGACAACACAGTGACTACCTGATATGAATGAAAGATATTGTTTCACTTTAACAACAGTTTTTTTTAAACAATTTACAACGTAATGACTCATAAAATATATAAGTAAATGGCCCCCTGGAAACGTTTATTAGTTATTGAAATTATTGAAATCTAAACAAGGACAAAGAGAAATATGGCTTTGAAGTTACAACTAATAACAAACAAAAAATAAATATACCTAGGCGGAAAACTTGCGGTTTCTGTTGGTTCTTTGCACTGGGCGTTGTCTCGGCGAGTTATCCTTTTCGGCGTACGTGGAGGTTATGTTCAGTGATCACCTCAAAACGGCTTCTTCGTCGGGTATCCCTAACTGCAGATGACACTTGGACTGTCGGACTCACTAGCGACGGCATCCACACTTTAACTTCACCACGGGGCGCAGATATCCACAATGATGCGAATTCAAATATCCCACCACAGTGGTTTAAAACTGCAATCTTGAAACATCCGATTGCTTATAGGCTCGGTACTTCTCTTTCGCTGGGATTCTTTATACGGATGCAGCCTTGAGTTAACCCACCGGTATTTTTTAATATATTGCGTTCCAACTGGCCACAATGGCCGTACTCCTTGGCCACTCTTTTTCGACGACCTTTTCACACGTCGTCTCTTCACTTGACGCTAGCTCGCGCCTGCGCGCGTAGCAATCTCGGAAACTATTTTATTACTCCGCCGCATTAGCCAATCAGGAATAATAAAACAATCACGAGGTGGCAGCAAAACTCAAATAAATATAGTTGTGGCAAGTTGTTACATATTTAAGAAAATACATGAGCTTAATAGCGATAAGCATTATTGTTACTTCTACTAACCATGTGCTGAGTCTAAGTAATACGTTACTTAGCACAAATTCGTCAGATACGCCGTGTAATAGCGTTAATTAAAAGCAATTTAACAGTAACAACTTGCATTCAGGAAACTGGGTTTAGTTGCAGGTATAATTAACGAGAATAATTCCAAGTAAAACTTTATCTATTGTAAGTAATTTTTTATCAAGTAAACAGTTTACTTAGCCCATTTTTCTCAGTGTAGTTAATGTTGCGATTGTTACACTTAGATACTTTTAATTTAACTTAAAAAATGGAATTACCCAAGTAAGTAGTATGAGGAAATTCACACTGTAACATTGGTATGCACTAATATGTTTATTTTACGAAATGAAAAATACAATTATGATTCTTATCTGTCAACGTTATTGTAACTGTCATATTTTTTAGGAACGTTCACATGGTATGCTTGATGTTACACACACCTTTAAACTCAACTTTATATACTTCCTAAATTCACCCATACCTTTGCTAATATTCCTTCTCCACAATTTTACGGCTTTATTTAAAAATTACCCAACTATTTCAGATACCAACTAGTTAATGGATCCCCAGAGACCAATTTATAGAACATCGTAAATTTTATAAGCGAATCCAACGTAAATTTCAGCTTATCGATCTTATATATAATTTTACGTCACCTTTCTTGGTAATTTCGCCGAAATATTTTAAACACATACGCTGCTATCTTCCATCGCATTTCAGCGAGGCAGAAAACCAGTTCCACTGGCGTGTATAATCAATCGTATCCCTTTCTTCGTCATTCCGGTGGGACGGTCTCGCTTTTCGGGACATAATTCGTTCAATACGCCTTGCATTTGCGGTCAATTAAATAAGAAAGATTGCGTATTAAGGTTTTCTCGATGCTCTTGTTGATCCTTTTTATTTTTTCTCGAACAGGTGAGCAAACTTCGCGTGTATCCAGCTGGAATTGATTTATTGGGTATCGCATCAACCGACTGCACTTTCCGATTTAATAATTCAAAGTAAAAGTGCACGCACACATTGGCGGCAGCACTGAAGAATTTTACCCGACTTACAATTTGTTTAAATGAGGTCTAAGTCCTGCCAAAAATACTATATGGTCTTATTTGTTATTCAAAGCGCACGAATTTTATAATATCTATGCTTTACTACTAATATTTGCTAATTATGCGACTTCAATTTGCTTGTTATAAGAAATGATATTCGAATATCAAAGTTATTAAGCATAGAGTGTCACAGGGATCTGTGCTTGATTATTAGTGTTGCGATGAACGTGGTTTGCATTCGTCGTTATGGGCTAGAGTGCGAAGCCATAAGAGTGAAACAAAGGCTTAGGTTTGCTTTACGATATGAATGGATATATTTCGTGAAAGCAGGAGCAGCAGCTCCTGTTAACGCGTGACTTTATAAAATATAATAAACACCTTATGATGATAAAATAAATAGTAAATTGTTTACATACAAACAGGTTGCTACACGTTTATTTTCGTCAAAGCAATGTGAAAGATTTACTTCATGCACAAGCCCTTCATTCACGCAATGAGTGAAGTAGACTGCTTGAAGTCGCATTATGAAGCGGACGATCCACCGTGAATGATGATGAAGGTTTCGTCCCCAACACTATTGATTATGCATTGTTCCTCTATGCCGCGACAGCCATAAACAGCGATTCATCGCTCTCCCCTACTTTTATATTAATGTCATTGATTAATAAAATATCCTTTTGATCATTCGAGAGAAATATACTTCGATATATTTCCCAATTTATATTGACTGAAAAGTAAAAATTTTGATAAAATACCTACTTTTTTTCCTGATGAAACTAAATTTACCTTAAATGATGATGTCATCTCTCAGAACTTGTAGTTTGTATCCTACATTTATCCATTAGATAATGCCAAATTTCCTCTTTCCATTAACCTGTTAGGTATTGGTCCCATATAAATCTTCATGGTCAAAACTTTACCCGAACACCCGATAGTTTGCGTATATAAAAAAAGTCTGCGTATAAGGACAATTACAATTTTTCTGTTCATATTTGCTGCAAAAGATTTTTTTGTTTTCAACAAAAAGGAGATTTTGATACGCGATTAAGGACAATTAATAATGCAACAGGTTCAGGTTCTCGTCATTGAAAGAGGCTACAATAAGATACGCGTCTCTTTTCTTTATCATCTAAGTTCGTCTATGTTATATTGGCCGAACTTGTAACTTGTTATCATTCTCTCTGAATCTTCAATATGTTTTAGTATATCGCACCAAGAAGAACAAAATCACTAAGGTTTGTTTCAATGTTACCACTTCATATTACTCATACATCATTTTATTCTTGTCAGAAGTTACTACACATGTACGAGATCGATAAATGTGTTACCTATAGCATGCCATAATTGATCATTCTTGTCGTCAAAGAACAGCTACAGCCCACAGATTCTTGACGGAAAGTTCAACACGATGCCGATGTCTTATCAGATAAATTACAACTTATTTAGTCAGGAGCGCTACACAAGTTTGATAATTGAAAAGAAAATAAGCTTAATAATGAAAAGAAATAAATTATCAATACCAATAAAAGTTTGCAGTAATTATAATAATTAAGTACTTGTAAAAAAAAAGTGATATGTTCGAAAATCTGGTTAAACAACAGCCTTTTGTAGTGTAATGGTGTAAGGAATTGATTTATATTTACCATTTATAAACCAAATTAAATATAGATTGCAATGATATTGTACTGGTTAGAAAGCGAAGCGATTTAAAAAATTATTCCAGGAAAATTCTTTTTTCTGAATAAGGAGTTAGAACAAGTAACTGGAAAATTATTATTCGGACTTTACTGACCCACTCTACACAAGAAGTTAAGAAGAGAAGACGCGGAAAGTTGTCCAAAGGTGTTTTGTTTTTGCAGGACAATGCCCCTACACACAAATCGCATGTTACCATGCAAACAATTAGTGATTTAGGGTCCAAATTACTCGAACACAGCTCGCATTTACCAGATCTGGCTTCGTCCGCCCATCATGTCTTTCCTCAACTGAAAAAAAGTTCAAAAGGTCGTTAATTTTCTTCCAACAAAGAGGTGATAGAAACTGTGGAGGCATGATTTGCAGAGCAAGATAAAAAATTCTTTTTGAAAGGTCTATAGGAGTTGCAGGTTCGTTGTAATAAATCTATCCAATTAGGAGAAGAGTATAGTGAATAATAAACTATTCATTCATTTCATTTCATCATTCATGTAAATTAGGGTAGCACTAAAGTCCGGGCACTTGAGCTAGGTGCTCATTGTATCATCCCTATTGAGTCTCTTATTTCCACTTGAGCAGCTTGGTGTTCTCTATAAAGCCCAGTATCTTGCCCAGTGGGAACTTGAGAACCTTCGAGGGTTTCAATAGATCTCTCCCGAAATATTTCTGCCTGAGTATTTTCAATTCCTCACAATGTACAAGATATATACCGTAAACTGTTTCTCCAGTAGGTTTGCATTTGGCCGCTATTGAATTGCCCTGTATATCTCATGTCCCGGCACCCAAATCAGAGTCACCGCGTAGTCTCATGCCAGTGCATTAAAGGATTGTTTGCAGTCTCTAACTAGTTTTGACCTAGTTACAAGGTTCGAGACTGCCTTGATGACAACCTGGCTATTAGTCATTATATTAATTTTCCTCCTCATGTAGCCTCCTTTTGCAATCATTTCTACACAGGCTGCAAGAGCGAATACCTCTGCCTAGAAAACCGTTATATGCTTCCCCAGGCTTAGGGATATCCTTTGATTAGAACTAGGCCCTCAAATACCGGTTCCTGTGCCCTGGCTGGATTTGGATCCGTCCGTGAACCAGTTATCAATATCAGTGATCTCACTATGGGCCTGGTCGCTGTTCAGTATGAAGATTTTCAGTTTTTCAGTCAAGATAATTTCGGGTGCCATGCTGTCCGTGGGCATTTGCAGTAATGGCCCGTCCAGCATCGTGCCCGCAGTATAAGCGTGCCCTCCCACCCTGAAGTTGGTATGCCACAGGTTGTTGGCTTTTCAAGTCTAAAGGATCGCATTCATTGCCTCCGCTTCTCAGCATAAAGCTCCAGCGGAGAGATGCCCACAAATGGTCTCTAAAGAAGCGGTCCCTATGCTGTTAATTGTACCAGTGATTCCCAGCAATGCCTGTCTCTGGACTGCGGTTAGCAGCTTCACTGCGGAGGACACTTCTGTCCTCCTCCACCAGACTACTGCTCCGTATGTTATCGCTGGTCTTATCACGGCAGTATATAGCCAGTGAATCACCCTCGGCTTTAGTCCCCAGGTTTTACTAGTAACTTTCTTGCAGCGCAAGAATAATTGCGTAGCCCTGGTCGTAACTATTAATAATAAACAATTTTGACTTCCAAATTATGTATGCTGTTAAGAATTTTTCAATATGTCCTCTTAAATATTTTATTTCATTTATTTAATATGGGTACAAAGGAAAATGCGTTTAGACCAAATATAAATATTTTGTTAAAAATTTTTATTCGAATTAACATATCCTTATTTTTCAAATTACTATCAGATTGTTTTAATTTTTTTAATTTAGCTAAATTAAATAAGGTTTTCATAATTTTTTTATTAAGAAATTTGTACTAACAGCAAATAAAATTAATATGTGAAATGTTGGTATCACATTTTTGGAATGACAATATTTTTATATTAAAAGTTCTATAGCTGCAATATTCGATCGTAAAAAGTAAATAATAGAGAATGCCTCAGGCGTATAGCAAATTTTCTATTGGCATATTTTCTTGAGAGGTTGTTTAATTGATTTGAAGTAAACTACTGCTGTGTACTGATGATACCAGCATAAATGCAAAATGAATTTAAAAAAAAAATTAAAATAAAATTTAAATTTACTAGCTCAGCGGATAAAAATTTAAAAGGGCGCAAAAGAATACTTACTAACTCAGGGTTATTTTCACAATTGAACTAATCATGAAAAATAAAATGTGGGCGTTTGAAAATTTGACTTTCTTTAAAAACTTCAAAAAATGAAAAGGTTGAATCAAAGATAAAAGAATAGAAACTTTGAGTGACGTTAATAATCATAAATTTATTTTTATAAAAAAAAAAGAAAAAAAAAACATTTAATTACAATGATGCAGAAATAAAACCATTGAATTTAAGATTCTGGCCGAAACCAAAACTGCATTAGAACTCTACATTACTAGAGGACAATTCAGAATCCTCTAAACAAAGCAAAAGACAAATTCGTTCTAGAGAAAATCCTAATTCACAAAAATCCACGTGGTTTCAAAAATTTAAACCAAACAAAATAATTTAAACGTGTACAAACAAATATATAAAATTGAAATTTAATCACAAGCACAAAGCTTCTTTTCACCTACAGCGAGGTGATTAGCAAAGAAAACTAATTTGAAAACTATGAAACGGAAAATTAAACTGTTTAAACTAAAATACCGATATCTTCTAGAATAATATAAAATAACTGATCTTACATTCCGACTGTGTACACAATAAAATATAACAGCAATTATTAATAAAAGAGTCCTTGAAGGATGATAAAAAGTTTCAAATTAATCGAAACAACATTTAAATAAAAATGAAATACCAAAAATGGCAGCAAAGAAAATAAATAACATGTACTTACTCCGCAATATTTCAAGAAACTACCTTTTAGAGGCCCAAACATCGCATACATATACAATAATACAATATCAATCACCATATGCTTTTTTTGACTGTTTTTTACGCAAATTTTGAAAAAAAAATATTTTTCATTTACGCAATTTTAGTTTGCTACCATGCACTCGAAGTATTCTAACTACAGACCAAGTTCTACATTACACAACTCTACCTATTGTTTTATAAATAAGAACACTTTCATTCTCGTCTTCATTCATTCATACCATGCTAATACTTAAGATTCATAGCGGCAGAGCCTACGTGTCGCAATTGTAAATATAGTTCCTTCTATAGGGACGTCCAAGCAATTTCTTACATGTTACTTGCGCCCGTTTCGTTCGCCTACCATTTCAAATTGAGGCCCGTCCTTTACTATGCGGATCAGTAACTCCGTCGATGGCGCAAGAAATCTGTGATTTATCAGATGTGTCCAATTTACCGGTTGCCACGTAGTAAATTGCGTAGACGCGTCCTGCGTGACGTTGTACTTCGTCTTAATTGATGATGTACATAGTTGGAGATCCACTACGCTCGACGCAACCATAGGAATCCTGTCATAACCCAGACGGGCTCGTTCCAATTTAAAAATAATCTTTCGGAAGTTCCATATGAGATTTGTTAATTTACAATAGGTAATGTATTATTGCGTGTGGACGAGAAGATATGATAAGACATGGTATTCAATATTAATTTTTTAATTGGATAGAAAATAAAACGGACAGTTTCTGAGCATCTTAGCTTGAGCATTTGTGGATCGGGTAAAATTTTTCCTATGCACAATTTCTTGTGCTGTGTTTACATACTTATCCCGTTTATGCGAATTTGTGTATCGTTCAGTCACTTCACCTGAGTTTAATCTTTAGCAAATTTTACTACATCAAAACAACTTCAAATTAATAATTGTTATACTATTAATTTGAGTCCTTCTTAAAAATTTTACCATGTATGTTTTACTTTCATACTGATATGTATTCAATCCTAATTATAGTTGTGTATTGAATTTTAATATTTATAGATATTACTTAGATATTACTTACTTATTCTGATTCATCTATTAGTAAGATTGCATTTGCGCACTGAGAAAAGAGATTGTATTAAATGAAAAGTTTTATAACTTTTGGTTTTTATCATGTTCAAACGAAAGGAATACCTTTCTCAGAAAATGTGTTATTTTAATTGAAAGTAGCGTGCTGTTTTGCCGGAAGACTATTTTCTTCTTAAGTACATGCTTTTCGACTAAAAGTAACCGTAATTAAATGGAATGCACCTTAGTTTTGATTAATATTTTATAATGTCTTTATAACTTCTGTTTAAGTAAGACAATACACATTAATATTATATTGTTATTATTATGTACATATTTAACAAACATATTTTAGTTTCTTTTAAGTACGTTATCATATTATTGAATTATAAACAGTATTTTAAATGTGTACATTGATTTAAAACTTTTGCCTTTTAACGGAAAATGCAAGCACCTGTATTCAAGCCGAGTGCTTTTTTTACGCGGAAGTATTTTAGTTTTATTCATGTTCCCACGTGCATAAGTCTCAGATACACAAGCAATAATGAACAAAAGTGAATATTTTTCGCGCGAGGTTAAAGAAATTTCAGAGATAATTGGAATCTTTTCAGTTAATGCTGATTTACTTATAAGCCAAGGAATTTTACAGCAGTGTATAGTGTTTGAAGGTTTTAAAGCTGTTGCACACGGGAAAAACGATCTTGTTGCTTTCAACCATTTTTCATGCATTGGGTTACAGTTACTAAATTATTACTTGATTTAGGAATATTGAAAATATTCCTGTATTCAATCAAACAAATAATTTGGTTAGTAGATTTATTTGAAGCTTGCGCAGTATTTATTAAATTTAACTAAATATTTACATGGAAGTAAAAATAAATATCGCATTTTATTTTCGTACCAGCACTTTTCTCGTCATATAATACAGTAGATGAGCAGATATACTTATGTGTAGTAGAGAATTTGTCGCATAGATGTCGCATCTTCTATTTCATTCCAGTAACAGATAATGGAATGGAATAAATATTTCGCACAAAATAGTCTGGAAACTACGATCGTAACATACTAATCTGATATCTTTACCAGATCAACATCTAGTAGGAGTCATTGCCATTGAAAGGACGATTTCTTTAACGGCACATTAGAATGCTTAGGATGATCACTGCGACAAACTCCCCAATACTACTAGGATTTACAACATTCTAACGGCAAATCCCTCCTTAGTACATCGGCTTTTGGAGATAATTCATTTTCATTTCGATTAAAAATGATCACGGCATTTTGTTGTGTTTACGCTTAAGTCTAATAAAATGAATAAATGTTATAAGAAAAGGAAAAATCTCTTGAATCAAAATGCTTACGGTTTTCTGCCAATCTGCATAGTTTTCAAGGTCAAAATAAAGAGGACTTGAATCAACTATCAATATCTTTCACTTAAAAGAATGGACTGCTTCAACGAAAATTATATTATTTCTGAAGAAATGCGTGAGTTTAAAATTATATTCTTTTTCAAAGAAACACAAAATCATCTTGGCCATATAGAAAACGCAAAAAATTCTGATTTAATGCAATTCCTTTTAAATGAAAAGGATATTTCTCTCAGTGTATTTTTATTCATTTAATGACTCCTTAGTATAGTTTCTCCCGTCATTTATATAAAAAAATTTTTAGCTTAAACACAATTGAACTTTTGTCGAAAAGTCGCATGGAAAGAATGAAATAAACCTATAGATCTACCCTGCTTAAAAACTGGTTGTTTTCTTTTCTATCCAATACTTACGAGAGCGGTAAAATTCTTAAGCAAGTTATTAATTTTTATTTTCTAAAGGATTTAAGTACAGATCGATGCACGATCACAGAAAAAAAAAATTCCTTAGAGGTTGTATCATTATATAGTAAACTTGGTAACTTAGAGAGTATTTAGTACACTGAAAAAAAGGAAATATTCAGTCAAGAAACTCATTGTCAACATCAATGTTATTTGAATAGTATTTATATGTATAAAACTGGTTCTTTGCGTAAGCAGCTACAACCTGCTTCTGCTACTTTTGGTTAGCAGTTTAAAAAAGCTGTTACTTTTTGTAGCAGTTTTCCTTAAATAGCGTTAAACAGATAAACTGTTTCTAGAACTTTGTGCGCAGCGCCCCAAAGTGTCTTTTGTTACCGCTATTCATTAAATATTTATGTCTGTATTTATATTGCAGAGGACTCTATTTAATTCAGTAACGAGTGGAGGTACATATACTTACATAGTACGTACTGCTGTGTATAGACTGAATTTGAAAAGTGCAAAAAGAAACTTAAAATTGAAAATTTTAAATTAGCTAGCTCCACGGAAAAATTTTCAAAAGGGCGCAAAAGAACAATTAAACTCAGAGTTACCCTCGCGAATTAAAACTTGAATCTAATCACGAAAAGTAAAATGTGAGTGAATGAAATCTGACTTTCTTAAATACCTCAAAAATTGAAAAGGTTTAAACAAAAATAAAAGAACAGAATTGAATGACGTTAGTTAACAATCAAGAATTTTATTAAATAAAAAAAAAGAAAAAAACAAGTTAATTATAATTTGCAGAAAAAAAAAACCATGAACAGAGGGTTCTGACCTAAATCAAAACTGCACGAGATTCTAAGTTACAATAGGACAATGCTATTTCCTAAATCAAGGCAAAAGACAACTTAGTTCAGGAAGATAATTCTTTTGTTCAAAACAATCCACGTGGCAACAAAATAAAATAAAATAAGTTCGTAGAACACCAAAAATTTACAAGAATAAAAACTAAAAGCAAACACAATGCTTCTATCCACCAACAGCAAACTAGAAAACCAAAAATGAACTCTTTAAAATCATTATGAGGAGATTAAAAACTAAAATCTATCTTCCTGCACAAAATAATAAATGATCCTACATCTAAATTGTGTACACAACAATATAACAACAATTATTATTAAGCGAGTTCCTTGATGGACAAAATAAAATTCAATGTCAGCGAAACAAATCTTTAAATCAAAAGTATTAACAAAATGGCAGCGATGAATTTAAAAATTTACGTCTACTCACGTTTGCGTCAGCCAAGGAACTATTTCTTACAATCACGACCGCTGCGTACAAAGCCGCACGGATCAGTCCGCCAACGGACAAAATCACAAAACATAATAACATAAACAAAACAAACGAACGCAAGACATTTAAATGAATGAAATTAATTTAAAACAACTGAACACTTAACTAAATAAATTATACTATTAATTCTTTAACTAAATCTTATATAAAAATAAACATTTAGATCTGTGAAAACTCGCCCGAAACATTGACAAAGGCTGATCGGAGTAAACACGACAAAATCTATGCAACTTAAAAAAAACTCTCGCGAAAACAAGGTGTCCGTCATAAACCTAGGTATTGTATATATTTTCATAACTAACAGTGATCTACTAATATAAATAATTGATTATAATGAAAAAGTAAGTTTTTGAGAAAGTATTATTTTCTGAACGGAAAAGTATTAAATTAGCATTTCTATCAATTTACAATACCATAATAAGTAACAGGTTCTGAGGGATTACGTTTCATAATGATCGAGTTTCTATATTGATATGTATTATATGTTTGTGCATAGGCATTTCTTAACCAAATTCGATATAAAAACTAGGAAAACTAATCAGGGAAACTTACATTGTGTAGTGTTGATACACAAAATAACTATTATTACTTGGAATAAAATTGTTTCCACCTGGGCTTGACAAAAAACGATATTTCTATGTAGTTGTTAGAGAATTCTATTTATTTTTTATTCTCTTATTTACTTCAGCGAATGCGGTATTCGTTTAAAAAAAATTTTAACCGCGTACGCTTGTCACTTATTTAACACACCATTAAAATATAAGTATTTTTAGAAATATCTTCTTTATTATGTTTGTTAATTCATTTCTACATTCTTTTATGGTAACAAACATCTATGATGCATAGATGGCGCCACAAAATAAACATGAATTGTTTCTTACAATAAAATGTTTCTTGAATTTATAATATCAAATAAATATAGCCTTTACGTATTTATCTGTGTTCTTAGTATCATTATGACCCCCCAAATTCATATAAATAACAACATATCCAAATTTATGTTATACTTTCAATTACAGGTTACTACCAAAGCATACTACTAGAATAAAATACAACCAACATATATTGCAATAGTTTAGTGCCAATGATTATAATAATATCAATGTAATTTTAATTATAAGAGAACCTATTCAAAACCTACATATTTGACAAAAACTTACTAAATTCTTCAATTTAGTTGTCACATGAAAATAATGTTTTTTTTTAATTACATAAGTACAAAAAAGTTACGACTACAAAATGCAACAAATAATAAATTATCAAAAAATTAAAAATCAATTTAAATTTAAAAAGTAGCAGCTTCTCTTGAAATTGAATAGCTGCTAAAAAAAACTACTAACGATTGTTAGCTACTACAAAATAGCAATTTACTGTTACGGGGTTCGCTCGCTCTCAAGTTTAAGGTCTTGGATCGAAATAATTTGGTTCGACACACAAATTTTTGGATGACACTGTATATTTGACAAAACAAATTAAATTCAGGATAAATAAAAAAATACAATGAATTACAATAAAACAACTCTTAACATAGGTCACGATGATAATATATACAGGGTGTATCAGATATAGAGGTAAATATAATAATATGTAGCAGCTGTAATCATATACGACCAAAAAGTCTTAATGCACAGGGGTCTACCTGTAAGCATTAACGAGAAAAAAATATTTTTGTGAATGCCGTGGGCTAGAGCGTACGAGTGGCCCAACTAAATGCTGTCCCTAGTATACCCCACATACCACTATCATTCAGCCATTACCGCTATTAGTTTTGTGTGAATCGCCGCTTGGAGTGCAAGCCACTTCGAACATTTTATTTAAATTCTTCCCGTCTCGAAAAAATGATCCTTTTCAGGACTATCATGATTTCGTATAAAGAAAATCCAAGCTTGAAGCATCGGCAAAAGCGCGGGAATGTATAGATTCATTTCCGAGCGACATATATAAGTAAAAAGGCGTTTTGCAAATTTTCTGCTACCATTTATTTCTGTGTAATTCGATTCAATTCATTTGCGTTATTTGATTAAATAAATCAAAAGAAATGACTCAGAGTCATGTGGTACCGTTATTAACAACTAACTCTCGATTCGACAAAGCAAAAGAAAAATATTTACGTTTTTGTTAACTAAAAGTCGCATATCCAGTGAAACTCGAACGTCTTATCAGGATATTAAAATAATGCTTTGTAACTTACGTAAGAATGCTCTTAACAAACAAGGAATGTTATTTTATAAAAGAAGAAAATTTAAAATGCCCTCAGTTTGCTATTTTTACAAGGGCACACTGGCCGATTGCCTTTATTTATTCAGAATGACGTTAAATGGAATTACGGCAACCATTAAGAATAATACTAAAGTGTGTGCAATGTATTTATACATAATACCACGTTTAGCGGTGCTTAACATGACGTTTCTCTTGCATGCTAGGCCCGGACTTAAAGAATTTTTTGGCTCTAAACTTTACTTTTTTTTATTTTTTAATGATGAAATCCGGTTTCGGCGGGATTGTGCTTTATATGTCGTGTATTAACACCCAAGCAAAATTTACTTTTTTATTTGATACACCTGTATTGATGTTCGGTGTTAACCTGTATACTTAAATAATAAATTAACTATTAATATATGATATAATTCCAAAATATAGAGGTTATGCTTATATCTAGGTTAATAATGTTGGCGGAAGGTTTGTGTCATATGATCGGATTTTAGAAAAATGAATAAAATAAAATAATGAAATATTAATTTGGTGCAAAGAAAAGAATAATAAAATTAAAATATGCGACTTAGCTGGTAAATTTCTAGAAGAGTATTGCGTCCGTGAGGGTGGTTTGAGCGCGTTACGCTGATGTCAAGGCGTGATCCCCTTTCGAATTCAACGATCCGGATTTGGTCTCCCAAACTAAGTACTTCGTTCGTCCTCTTGGTTTCACTCAACGCCAAAATAACACTAGTAGTTATGGTGGTTAGTAGATAGTAGATAGTAGATAATAGATAATAGATAATAGATAGTAGTAGGTCCTAAGATAGGATTGGATTACTAAACAGATAAAATTAACAAGAGAAGTCCGCTTACCAGTGACGGCGCCATTAACAAAATGAAATGCCAGCTTGACGCTGCTTTTTCACAAACCCTTTTCAGGAATATCGATGCAAAGGACACAAATCTCCTGGCAGTCCCAGGTAACACGAACAAAAATGCACTCGATATTAGAAGTTTCTCGGGCGACAAAATCCCACAGTGTAGTCTAATTGAAATTTGCACGGAGCAACTTGAACAGCGCGTCTAAGATGGTGTGTGTGCCTGTGCGTCTCTCTGCCTTAAGCAAGAGGGCGGAAGTCGGAAAATACAACATGAATCAAATAAGTCACTGACAAACTTAAAAATGCGGAATAATTTACACAAAAGAAATGTTTTAATGAATGCAACTTGAATTAATAATTGAAGAATGAAAAACAAATTTAACTGACAATGAATTACTAATTAATTTGGAAATAAATAACGAACATGAGACATTAAATTTTGCTATCGCGGTAAGATGCGATGTGACGAGCAAGGAGTTGGAAACCTCACTGCTAGAGGGTGTCGCAGGGTCTAATGCTTAATTAAATGAAATAAAAAATCTTTAAATAAAATCTAAAAAATGAAGCGATCGCAATCCAACGGCAACATTACGTTCGTGCAACCCATCCACTTAATTTTGTATTTGACGATTCAGTATTACTCTAATAAAGTTATAGTTTTGTATTTTCACTACTTTTAAAATCACATTTGGGATGAATTTTGCCAGCCCAGATTCTTCCTCTTTCAACACGGCCTCTCACGTCGCTTGGATCGATATTAGTAACCGTAACAATAATACCCATAGCGCGCCCTAGTCCGGCTACCTCACTAATCCGTCCCCACCACATTTCGGATTAATGCCGGATCAACCGTGCAAGGTACGCACTACGTTCAGTACACGAAATCTGTCGCGTTGTATTAGTACCGCTGTTTGTTATTACTTCGATATTTTAAGTTATTGTTATTATCTTATCGCAAAATACGTTTACGCATTATAACGGTTGTATTGTGAACGATTTTACAAGTAGAAAACGCAATGTTAGCGTTGCCGACAAGCCAGAAGCGTAAACACAAAACGTTGACCTTGAGCGTCAAAGCGGAGATATTAAAGAAGATGGAAGCGGGCGAGCGAATGTGCGATTTGGCAGAGTTTTACGGTATAGGACGTGCGACCATCTACGATTAAAACAGAACAAGGAGAAGATACAGAAATTCATCCAGAATACCGATTTTAATTTGGGCCATCGTCATACATTGAAGTACGGCGAATATCCCGAAGTAGAAGAAGCCCTGTACCAGTGGATAACGCAAGAGAAGGCCAAAAACGTCGTTTTCTCCGGGGAACTGATACAGGAAAAAGCGAAACAGTTCTACAAGCAAATAGTTAAGGAGGGAAACTTTAAAGCTAGCTGTGGCTGGTTGGATAAGTTTAAGAAACGCTATGGTATTCGTTTTACCAATTCCCTTGAGAGAAACAAAAAGAGCGAGGTCATTTTAGCGTCGATGCCGCAAAAATTTCAAGAGAAATTGAAGGAGCTAGCTCTAATACCAGATCAAATATACTCAGTTGAGGTGAGTAGATTATTTTGGAGGTATGCACCGTCAAAGGTTTTAAAAAATCGGGCTCTGAAGGATCAAATAATTCTAATGCCTTGCTCCAATGCGTCAGGTAGGCATAAATTAGATTTATTCATAATGGGAATGAAGCAAAATCGTTGCGTTGACGATACAAATTCTCTCGATAAAACTATATGACCCTCAAACAAGAAATTATCACAAAGGAAATATTCATAGAGTGGTTCAATGAATACTTCACACCAGCGGTTACGGAATTCCTCATCAAAGAACAGCTACCACAACGAGCTTTACTTATTTTGCATAGTGATGTGGGATTCACAAGGGAGGACGTGATACACTCCAAACATAATTTCTTCCAAGCGATATTCCTGCCTAAAACTGAGAACAACATATCAAAAATGCTTAAAACTTTTTACAAAAATAATCTAAGCATAATATTGCCAAAAAAAAGAATTTCTTAGCGGATTCACTTTAAAAGATGCAGTCATTACCTTAAGCAATTCCTGGAAATCTATATAAACAACATTTTAATTGACTGATTGGAAAAATATTTTGGCCCTCACATAATTTGATCAGCAACGACATTCAAAGTTCGGCTGTACTGCAGAAC